>JAHXMU010025451.1:0-14376 GCA_019455685.1 Philornis downsi
TGCTGAAAAATGTTTTTCCTGGAAAACTCATTTCGAAAAGGGGGGATATTGAATGGCCCCCACGTAGCTCCGATCTCTCTTCATGCGATTATTTTCTATGGGGCTACCTCAAATCGGTAGTCTACGAGAATAATCCGACCAATTTAGAGCAGTTGAAGAGGAACATTATTCAGGAAAGTAACAAAATATCGAGAACAAATTTTCAACGAGTTTTCCAAAATTTGCGACTTCGGTTCCAAGAGTGTCAAGCAGCCGAGGGATGCCATTTGGACAACATTATTTTTAAGTCTCAAAAATTCCCATGCTTCTACTTTTTAAAAATACAAATATATTTTTTTATGTTTCGTAGTTTTTTTTTAATTGAATATTTAAACCGCCAACACCCTTATGGGGCCCACCCTGTACATACATGTGTGTACTTACATGGTGTCACCCATATCCAGAGGATTTGAGTGATCTCGAAAAAATACGCCTTTGTAATTTTGCTCTTGCGTATTGGACACTAACACCGCATTCATTATTTATTTTTCCTTGATTTATTTATTTGTCCTTATTATTTATTTATCCTTTAATTTTATGCAAAAAAATCACAAATAGTAGTTTTAATAACTTAATTTTATTTTCAAGTCAATATCAGCTGTTTACAATTTCAGAATGAAAACCGCTTCATTTGCAGAATATCCAAAACAAAATGTTAACTTTTAAAATCGCATTTTACTTTAATTCTACTACTAACTTACCTGATATTCATGATCATCAATGAAGCCTATATCGATTCAAACATATACTTTTGTCCTAAGGTTTGCCTGTTAAAAGAACGAAAGAAACTGAGCTGCTTGAGCTAGGAACGGAATGAGAAATGTGTGAAAAATCCGAAATTTTGTAAAATTGGTCAAGTGGGGAAGAATTCTCCATAATAGAACAGAACATAAATAAAATCCATTGCACGCAAAGAGTGAGATATGAGAGATATTCCAACACATAGTGAAATTACATGCATTCTATTTATAGAGTCACTGAGGCTGACCCACTGCTTATTTAAGTCGTTGACAAACTGACGAGTTGGTAGCCGATAAAGAAAGAAATATGGTTTAAAGCCATATGCACGTATACCAAGCCTCACTCTACCATCGAAATCGGACTATAATACTTTTTCAAAAATTTGAATTTTTCATAATTTTCTTTATAATAATTTTACCAATTGTCACTAACAGAAAACAACGTGCGGTATTTGGTGGTACATATTGGGAAGCAATTTTGGAAATCATATATATTTTTTTTAAGCTATCACTTCAATTTTCAACACGGTCATTGAAAAATACACCCAAATACCTGCCAAACCCATACATTACATATATAAGGAATTAGCTCATTTCCGATTTAGTGTACATTTATCAGTATTTTCCAATAATTTGATAATTTTTTTTTAGTTAAATGTAGCATTTGGAGGTGGATAATAGATGTGAATAATATGATTTTCCCTGGAAAGGTTCGAGGATTGGAAAGAACATTTTTAAAACGCTAACATTGCAGCAGGTTGATATGTCATACCCGACATTTCAGACTATATGTGCCATATGCGGGCGACATCGATCCGGTACCATATCTATTTAAGAACTTAACTATCAGTAGAAAAAGTAAAAGTCTTCGATATTTTTTCTACGATTATGCTATTTATTCGCCAATTGAAAGAAACATTCGGTCCAACTTGATAGTTAACCCAAAAATGCTCCTGACTGTTGGAAAATGCAGGAAGCATGACTTCACAGAAGATTGCAAGTAGTTCAACCGAAGAATGCGAGTAGTTCATAGCAATGAGTCTTTCCAAACATTGAAAATATTTTTGACGAATGTATATGTAGATCCTAAGCTTATTATTCTCTCAAGATGGAAATGGGCCTCGTCAATGAAGATGATTTTGTCGGCAAAATCAGCATTTTCATGATGTCTCTCCAATACCCATTTAACGAACTCTCTTCGCTGTCCATGGTCAGCTGGCTTCAGTTCCTGAGTCAATTGAACTTTGTATGCATGAAGATGCAAATTTTTCGTCAAAATTCGCTGCATAGTGGATTTGGAGACACCAATTTGCTGAGCTCGGTGTCGAATTGAGGTAGATGGAGTTTGAGCGACATCATCACGTACAGTTGCGACATTTTCGGTCGATCGACCTGGTCGAAGGAGCGTACCTTCTACTAGCAAACAATAACAATTGTTCAAATGTCAAACGGTGACATTTCGAACGGCGTCAAATTTAAATCTTGTGTTCTTGTTGGGACACCTTGTTTTATTTGCGATGACATCGCTCATCACCCAAGATACTTAGTACAACCATCCGTATAGGATGCTCTATGACATTCAACTCGTTCGATCGTTGGCGTCTCTTGAACTGTGCACTGGTTTAGTTATTTAAAAATATTTCGTCACTCCTACCACATTTAAGTTTCATTTGTTTTACGAAACTGTCACTGACATGACACCAATAAATTACCGGTATTTCACAACGACCGAAAGAACCTTCTGTGGCAGGCAGGAAGTGGGAATATGGATCGCTCCAAAATAAGGTATCCTTTTGTTTCGTTGGCGCCGAGCCCATAATTTCGAGCCGCAGTAAAAGCTATTCGCTTTTCGTTTTCAGTATCAATTTTCATTTGATTAAACTGAATTATATATAATTTTTATTGAGAATCTCTTTCATATTTAATCGTATGTAAGAGCTTTTATTTCGCTTTAAGTTTTTACATTACTTTTATATCTCTGCTACCTTACTTTCGTTAGTCTTTCCCCGAGATAAAATTTTTTATTACAAGGTCAAAAAGTTATGTGGATAATGTATGAGCTTACGAAAAACGTTAATGCTATATTAAACATTCGCCGTTTTGCTGAAGTACACTTTAATGCTATTTATTCCGAAGGCTGTTGTGGGGAATGTTTAATATTTGGCTATAAACAATATATTTGCATATATGTAAATATTTGTTTCTGGTAACCTTTTATGATACTTCTACGTTGTCCTTGTTGCTTCTTCAGGCAGTTACAGACTTGCATATCAGTGTGTTTGTTTTTCAGTCATGTACTTATTATAGTTTGTTGTATCGTTTATGTACTCAAAATTAACATTCGATAGCTTAAATTGCAATGCAAATAGTTAATAACAAAAAAATAATGGAAAAGAAACAAAAGTGAGAATGAAAAGTCAGTGCATTTGCTGACCAAAGCCTTTTTGTCAAAGCTTTATAGTGGGATTTAGACTTTGATGCTCTATAACTTCCTTGATCACGGCCATGCGCTTTAAATCGATGTGATAAAAATTAAGTGATTATTTTAAATGCTGTTGAAAAAGTCAATATAATTTCAAACATTTTTAAATTTACATAAATGTACATAGTCCTGCCATATGTTCTGTTACACAATTTCCAGCGCTTATCGTTCAAAACTTCTTGCGGGAATAGAACCGTTATCTTTTTTTTCAGAACACATGCACTGATTATTGAAGAATACTAGTCAGTTTGGTTTCAGTTTGCAATCTATTAACATGGAGTGGGGCGTTAAAGAGAATCGAGTCGGCGTAATAGCGTTGCATAAGTGCGGAAAGAGTGCTGGCCAAATTTTCGAGTTGCTAAAACCACTCGGAATATCAAGAATGTTCGTTTATTGTGCTATTGCTCGCTTCGGCGAATTGTCTGGAGTAGAAGACAGGCCAAAAAGTGGTCGCCAGCATGTTGTCCGTACGAGTGCGGTAGTAAAGGCAGTGCGTGAAAGAATTCGGAGAAATCCCCTTAGAAAGCAGAAAATCATGTCCAAGGAATTGGATACATCAACCAGATCCATGTCTAGGCTGATTCGGGATGATCTGCATATGAAAGCCTATCGTCGGTCCACGAGGCATCTTCTAACTCCTCAGCTAAAAAAAAATTAGGCTGGAAAGATGCAAGCGACTTTTGCAGTGGCACGCGGACAATGGCCATGAAAACATTCTGTTTACGGATGAGAAAATTTTTACCGTGGAAGAAGTTTTCAACAAACAAAATGACAAGATTTATACCACTTCATCTAAGGAAGCGAAAAAAGTTGTTCCATGGGTTCAACGTGGCCATCATCCCTCTTCCGTAATGGTTTGGTGGGGGGTCTCCCACCATGGTGCCACATCCCTCCATTTCTGTGAAAAGGGCGTAAAAACTGGTGCAAAGGTTTACTAAAAAGATGTGTTAGAGGGTGTTGTGAAGGGTTTGACCAATACCCTCTTCAATGAACGTAGATGGATCTTCCAACAGGACTCTGTTCCTGCGCACAAAGCTAAAACCACGCAGGAGTGGCTCAGAGTCAATATTCCTAGCTTTATAGCAGCAGAAGATTGACCATCAGGGAGTCCAGATCTCAATCCACTGGATTATGCTTTGTGGTCAGAATTGGAGAATATGGCTTGCAAGACTCCCCTCAGAAATTTGGGAAGCCTTAAAACCGCATTAACCAGAGTAGCGTCCTCGATCTCCATGGAAATCGTACGTGCGGCTATAGCCCAATGGCCACACCGTTTGAAAGCTTGTGTTAAAGCAAAAGGCGGCCATTTCAGGTAAATACAATACAATTGTCTTCTAATAAATGAAATAATTTTGAATACAATATGAATATTGGTTTTTTTTACCGCGTTTTATATTTGTAACAGAACATATGGCAGGACTAGGAACATAACGATAATGTATACAATTTAATTTTGATTTTATTTGCTGGGCTTGGATTAGGATCTTTGGGTGAATACTTCAATTTTGAGAAAATTAAACAAGCGTAAAATTTGTACCATGTTTGTCTTATAATCGTATTAGTATTTCAAACAGATAAGTAAACGGAAGCTAACAAATACAAGCAGCAGGAATAGATGTATTTGGACTGAATTTGAAGTGGAGTCGCACAGTGGAATAAATGAGAAAAACATTATGCTTTAGTAACGAGAATCAAGTAAGAGTTATGTCTTGAAATTCTTACGCTATATAGTTAATATATATCATGTTTCGCAATTGAGTAAAAAAAATTCTGTAAACTACCTTAAAGAGTTGTCTCTGCTGTAGAATATCAATTAGACAATCAGCCCAGTTTTTATAGCCGAGTATTGATGAGATTTCCTACTTCAAAGTAAACCTTTAGTTTTCTAAACTTTTTTTTCGTAGTGATTCATGTTTTTTTTTTTTGTTCTGTGATATTGAATATCAATCAGGCAGTCAGCTCTGTTTTTATAACCGAGTATTGATGAGATTTCCTACTTCAAAGTAAACCATTAGTTTCTAAACTTTTTTTCGTAGTGATTCATGTTTTCTTTTTTATTCTATGATATTGTTTTACATATCACCAATTTTTGGCATTAATAAGATAGGGTTGAGGATTTGTCATTTCATTTGTAACAGTAAAAAATACTCATTCGACACTCCCTTTATTAATTGATGGTCTAAAAAAATCTGAGTCCATTTGGTCACGCCCATTCTTTGCGTCCAGAAAAATATCTCATAATCATGCAAGAAAATATCTTATAATCATAGCAAAATCAAGTTCGAAATTTGGCAAAAATCTGTTCAACAGTAAAAGGTGTACCCATGCTAAAGTTGAACCTATCTCTGGAAATATTAAGCATTTTCAAAGTTTTGTCAACAATTTTACTATTTCAAACATAGAACGCGTGTGAACCCAGTGAAAATGAGAACATTTTGTCAAGCCCCCTAATATGTATGCTATAATTGGCTGCAGCATTTCAAATCATTTAGCTCAGTCTTGCTTAAGAAAAAGAATTCCAGTTACGGGCAATTGCGGCAGACCGTCTTAAAGTTGAGTATAAAGAAAATAGCGAAGGTCCGCTTGCTGTCTAAACCCAATGGTGTAGGCAATGATCATATGTTTGTTTATACTAAATTTAATATATTATATTTCAAGATTTTTTGAATATTATGTAACGTATATTTCCGTTGCAAATTTAATTTAAATGAATTCAATTTGGCCTTCTTCTAAACTGTATGTACTATTATTTACTGTGAATTTTTTGCTATAATTCTAATTGTTAACATAACGCTCCTAATGTTACTATTGTGAATTCCAAAACTAGTTTGGAAGAAAATGTTAAGCATAAAAAAAAGACAACCGATGTTATGTTTTAAGTGCAGCGCATGTAAAGAATTACTTATAATTTATAACCCGAACGGGAGCTACACCCAATTAAACTTAATTTGAGTTCCCACTAATTCAAGTTGTTTTTTATCTCCAATTACTATCGGAGCGAGAAATCTTCCTACCTTAAACATTTTACGGTGGAGTGGAAAAAATCACTCCACAATAACGCTCATCAGAAATCGTATGAAGCTGTCACCAAAAGCTTGTCATCGCAACATCGCTTAAACGCCGAGCTAAACATTGCAAACATTCACCTCGCCCCCGTAAGCCTACATACGGTTCACTCTAAATTAGAATTATAGCTCTCCAAAGGCATAGCTGCAACGCTCTCAGAAAGACGCTTTCGCCCCTACCGGCACCCCGTGTAAACTTGCTAACGAGGTGAATTTTCAAATGTCGCGTTCTACGTACATTCGACTTTCGATTACTATTTTGACGGCGCTCGCTCTGGACGCCCCAGCACATCAACAATTGATCAAAATGTTGAGAAAGTGAAGAAAATTGTTATGGACGATCGTCGAATCACAATTAGAAAAGTTGTCGAGCATGTTGGCATATCGGTTGGCTCATGCCATGCCATCTTTTCGGAAATTTTGGGCATGAAGTGTTGAGCAGCGAAATTCGTTCCAAAATTGCTAAATTTTGACCAAAAATAACGTCGCATGAGCATCGCTCAGGAATTGTTGAATGATGTCAACGATGATTCAGATTTTCTTAAAAGTGTCATAACTGGTGATGACGAATCATGGGTATATGGCATCGAAACCAAAGCCCAATCGTCCCAATGGAAGAGTCCGGGAGAGCCAAAACCAAAAAAAAGCACACCAAGTTCGATCAAATGTCAAGGTTTTGCCCACTGTTTTCTTCGAATACCATGGCGTAGTGCATCAGGAATTCTTACTACAAAGTCGTACTGTAAACAAGGAGTATTACCTAGAAGTTATGCACCGTTTGCGTGAAGCAATGCGAAAAAACGCCCGGAATTGTGGAAAAAAATTCATGGCTTTTGTATCATGATAATGCATTAATCGTTGCTTGTGAGAGATTATTTGGCAAAAAAAAAAACCAGTTATTATGCCTCAGTCATCGTATTCACCATATTTGGTCCCCTGCGACTTTTTCCTGTTCCCAAGATTGAAGAGACCCATGAAAGGACGGCGTTTTGCGGCGATTGAGGAGATAAAAACAGAATCGCTGAGAGAGCTCAAGGACATAGCAAAAAGTGCTTATCAGAACTGCTGCAAAGATTGGAAAAATCGCTGGCAAAAGTGTATTATATCTGAGGGGGACTACTTTGAAGGAGATAAAATAGGAATTGATGAATAAATAAATATTTTTTGCAAAAAGTTAAAATTCACGGTATTTTTTGAACACAACTGGTAATAGCATGTCATTGAGGGTATGCAGTTAGATGCCTTCTCACTTTGGCTCCCGCTAGACAAATGACCGATGGAATTGCCGAGGATTAGTTGGCCCGAAGTAAATTCTAAAACAGTATCGCTTTAGAGTTTGTGGTCACCCCCCAGTGAACGATATTAGAGAGGCCACCGATGGAATTTTATTGTTTTGAAAGTCCATAAAATCAAAATCTTCGCTGTTTTAATGGGCGATAAGGAATTCATTATTGTTTTGTTGGTAGAGAGGTTTATAAAAATGTATAAAATTGAAGCAATGGCAGAAAGTGTCATTGTCATTGTGTCATCAACAAACGGTATCATCGTTTGAATCCTTATCGAGTTTTATCACAGTGAAGACTCTGGAAATTTGTAATACTTAAATAGTTTTCTATGCCTTTCATGTAAACTTGGAGAAGGTTTTTTAGAAATTAAACCTGGTTTCATTTGGATTGTTATTTCTCCAAAAATTTGAATACAGGATTGTGAAAACAGGAAAGAATAAATATTTCTGGTAAATCGCAGAAATACTTAATTCAGAGAAATTTAATATCACAATTAATATTACAATTTTAACACAGAAACTGAAAAACAAACTGCATAACTAGACTTTAGACTTAAATTGGGATTTTCCTATAAATTTTAATGAAACATGTGCCCAACTTTTTAGTTGACTCTCTCCTCTCTTCTTGCATTCGCACGTGTATTTAACTGTAAGCAACATTTGCACTTGACATAATTGATGAATTTATGTTATCATTTTGAAAAGCATATTTAATTTGCCAACTTCACTTACATACGGTTCACTGCGAATTTAAGAAACACTAATTTATCAGGGTTTAGTTATATTCTCATGCCATTTCATATAAGGTTTCTGGTCGAAGTGAAACTTCTCATTTCTAAAAATTAATAGCTAAAGTTTAAAATGTCAAGGTTACCCAAACAGACACATGTTACAACCTTTATCAAGTTTGAATTTTATTAAATTTCGCTTACTACTTCGACGCTATGTGGTTAATGGTTTAAGCTGCCGCTTTTGGTTCTCCATTATTTATGATGTTGCCATTATTAAATATTAACGCCAGAAAAAAAAAGGAAAACCAAAACGAATAATGATAGCATAAATAATAACAAAAGTTCGCAATCATTTGGTTAGTACTCAGCCGGCGGAGTAAAGTTGAACATACTACAGCTTAGGGGCCAGCTCGTGTCTTGCCTATAACTGTCAGTATAATTATGTAGCTGTCATTTGTTGAGATTTATATTGTAAACTAAGTTATTATAGCACATCTCAAATTTTCTCTCCATATTGTCAGATCATAGTTAGTGGGAATATTCTTGCTGAAAATTTCTTAAAATTTTTAATATTTTAATTTTTATTAATGTTATTTAGCCTACACATTTTACTTGCTACAAAAAGGATAACAAGTCACATGTCCTAAATGCTGTGTCAATGATTTCCTGGTAGGACGATGAGACTAATTAGCTGACCTAATCCGAAAATAGTCAAATTTAACTAAAGGGTGTCCCAACAAGAATGCAAGATTTAAATTTGGCACCATTCAAAGTGTCATTGTTTGACATCCAAACAATTATTATTGTTTGCTAGTAGAAGGTACGAGGTTAGTAAAAATGGAGCGCTACCCGAATGAACAACGCATTCTCATTGTGAAATTATTTTACCAAAATGGTGAAAGTTTTGCGGCTACAGTTTGCAAATTGCGATCAATTTGGGGTCACAATAAAGCTTCAAAATAGTCAACTGTAAAGAGATTAATGGATAAGTTTTCCAAACCTGGGTCTGTTAGTGATGTAAAGACAACAACGTGCCTTAGATCAGGTCGATCGACCGAAAATGTCGCAGCTATACATGATGATGTCGCTCAAACTCCATCTACCTCAATTCGACACCGAGCTCAGCAAATGTCTGGTGTCTCCAAATCCACTATGAAGCGAATTTTGACGAAAGATTTGCATCTTCATGCATACAAAGTTCAATTGACTCAGGAACTGAAGCCAGCTGACCATGGACAGTGAAGGGAGTTCGTTAAATGGGTATTGGAGAGACAGCATGAAAATGCTGATTTTGCCAATAAAATCATCTTCAGTGACGAGGCCCATTTCCATCTTGATGGCTTCGTCAATAGGCAGAATTGTCACATTTGGGGTGAGGAAAATCCTCGAGTGATTCACGAGAAGCAAATGCATCCTCAATGTGTCACTGAGTGGTGTGGATTTTGATTCCAATGATTCCTCATTGGACGTTTTTTTTATGAAAATGAGGCATGTCAAACGCAAACAGTCAATGGTGTTCGGTACCGTGAAATGATAACCAGTTGTTTCGTGCCTAGAATTGAAGAAATGAATGTGGAGCGCATGTGGTTTCAACAAGACGGCGCCACATGTGTTGGGACACCCTTTATTTGTTGAATGAAAAATACTGCTACAAATAATTTAGAAACATAATTTGAGTTCTTAGATCGGTTTTGTGTAACCTGATGTATGTATATGTCTGTATTCTATAAATTTGAAATGTATTAAAAAAATCACTTCAGATCTTCGCAATTGATTTCTGATACCATTTCCAAAGACAATTGTTGAATTCGTCACCTATTGAAACCCGGATAAGCCAGGTTTGCTTTCCACATATGAAAAATGTAATTGGAGATTAGGATCCAAATACTTGGACGATTGGGAAGAACTCAGGTTCGTTTTGGGATTGGAATACTTACGAAGGCTTTCGTATGATAGAATAGGAGAACAAGAGATTTGTTAGCTTGCATTATATAGGTAGGTTAAAGTTTTTATTTCACGTTGAGAGAAGCTGGCGGTGTGGTCCAGTCGGCAGGTAACGAAAAAGGGACCGGTTTTATCGTTGGTTTCAATCATGAAACCTCCGCGCTCCTGGCCATAACAAAATATGGGTTTTTACAATTACACCAATAAATAAATAGTTGATTTTTACAATTTATGTCAAATATTTTATAAAGTTTCATATACGGCAAATCAATGTAATTCAAAGTAACTCAACGTAATTCATTGTAATTCATTATAATTCAATTTGATTTAATGTAGTTCGTTATAATTCAATTTAGTACAATGTAGTTCACCATAATTTCCTTGAATTTCCTTGTATTGTAACTCACCTAATTAAGTGAAGCGGATTGACTGGGCTCAACAACATGAGATTGTCAAATCTGATCTGGTTGATGGTACATCTCTACTAGAAACAAGCTGTATACATTTGAGCAAATATAAATGAATATGCTGCATTTTTCTTTTCCCAACATAGGTAATTTGGGTAAATTTCTAATTGGCATTTCACGGAAATCTACATAAGAATACAGGTTTTGTAAATATGCCTGTTGTGATAATGAAAACTGTGACGTTTAACGTTATCGAATCACATTTTCTACTTGCCTAGTTTCTCCACACATCCCCTTGCCACAGTGGAATTTTGATAACAACTAATTTGTTTTTCATTGATCTCCAATTGGTTTTGCCCGTCTTCAACTTAATGAATTAATCTACTTCCTTAGCGCTTTTTAGCAAGAAGAAAAATAATCACTTGAATGAATAATTTCTGGGCACATTGTCCTCGATTAAATTGGCATTTTTGTCATAGATATAATATGAAATCTATTTGTGTTCTATTTCACAAATTGTAGCATATTTGTAGGCGTCTTATTAAAGGCTTATTTAAAGCCTATACAAATCTGCTAAGGATGTTAACACTTTTACCTTAAAATGCTTGGCGTTTATGGTGATGTATAGAAGATGAAAGTAGAACATTTTCCTTATTATTACGAACAATTATAATTGTTATTACATCAAAGGGAATTCATTTTCAATAGAGGAATCATTTGCATTTCATTTAACAATTTTTAGTATACTTTTTGGCGTTTTATATAAGCCTAAAGCTTATATAGAGTTTCTAAATGTATTATCACTATTGTCTTCAAATGGTTAACATTTATTTCAAGAAAAAAAAAAATTTCAAAAAAAATGTATATATACAGGGTTATACATTTATTGATTTCAAAACCGATGGTTTGGCAAGGCTGTCAGCTGTTAAATACCTGTTATCCGAAGTGTTATTAATTTAGTGGCATATTTACCATTTACGCATACGGATCCTTTAAGAACCGAATAATGCGTAAATGTAGTTAAAACTTGCTACAAAAGTGGTGATTTAAAATTGGGCTGTCAATCAAACAAAAATTTCTTTAGCATTGAAGCTAATTTCTCATTCAACAGCCTAAATTGTCGCATATGGGGCTGGAAGTATTTAAAAGTGAGAAAGCCGTTCCATCCAAAAAAAAAAGTGACTGTTTGGTGAGCTTTATGGTCTGGAGGTGTCAATGGGCCATATTTGTTTGAAAATGGCACTGTAGAAACCTCAGAAGGATGAAATGGATGCAACCAATACAGAGGCAATCATTTATATGACATTGTATTTCATACATAATGGCAAGATCAAAGTTTTATCGCAATCATAGCTTTATTTAATTTTACCTTTGCAACCACAAAATGGATAATTCTGTATTGTAAATAACTATAAAGACAAAAGGGTTGGACTGTAATTCTAATTGTAATATACGATATGAATATTCAAAGGGAGGAATACATTTTGCTTTTTATTCAAAGAGCTTGAAAAGATTTTTGCCGCACTGCAGTTTAAAGCTTAGTATCCCCTGCAGACGCAATTCAATATTGATTAGGTAATGTCGTTTTACCCATCTCTGTCATCATGGCTACTTATTTAATATTTCCAAATTACCAATTTTTTTGCGTATTATGAGAAAAATTTTACTTTCTTGTTAAGCTTTTTCATTACTAAAAGTACTTGCATGAGAATTTGAAAATATTTGTAGATGACGTCTACAATGTTTTTACTACTACTCATTCAAGCATTTTCAAAATCTTATGGCTATTTCATTTTGAATTTAATATTTAATATTTTTTTCAATTTTCAATATTTTTTTACATGTTACGGTGCAGATAGTATTACTAATTGTTACTAACTCGTCATTATCAGCTAATTATTTTTTGAATATACTATTTGAGAATATTTATGATTCCTTAATATTAATTATTAAATTTTTAAATATTAATTAAAATTTTTTTTCCTATCTTCTTTTTAGTGTTAATACGAGAGTAAAAGTGAAATATCAATATAAAATATCAATATAAAATCACATATCATAGAAAATCATTTAAAATTTTTCCAATGCGGAAAAAGTAAATTAATCCAATACGGAAAAGTAATAAAAAGTAAATTATCGCGTAATCACCGTAATCTAATTAACATCCCCGTGTTTCGTGTTCACAAATTTTTGGATTTAAACAGCGTTCAATAAATTCCGGCAAAATGGCAATGGTTATATCGACCCGCGCAAAACTGTTAATAACCGCTTTAATCGTATTCTTTTTACTCGGCATAGTCCTGGTAACCGGCTCTACCAAGGGTTGGTTCATACCCAATCGTTACAACGGCGAACGTGTTGCTGCTAGGATACAGGTAATAAACAACAGATTTTTTTTTATTTTATTTTACTACATTACAACAAAGTTGATGATATATATATGTATACGGTATATATTTGTATATATACGTTAAAAGCATATTGTTATTGAACAAAATGAGCAATTGCAAAATTATTTTCAGTTAAATTATAATGAATATTTACATCAATTGAATCAGTGTTAATGGGTTCATTCACAGCTATTAATCGCTACTCTGTAATTCACAAAATACAATTGTAAACCGCACTTTGCTTTATGGTAATCAGGCATTCGACCATAAACATTTGCTCGTCGGCCATTCTCCGGACCTCGATTATGCTGCCATATTCTATTGATGCTGGGACTGTAATTGAAACCATCAGCAGTACAATTAACTGCTCATTAGTTCGACAATGTGTAAATTGATGATTGTCTATTGTAATCCAACGTTTATGCCACTGTTTTACTCAATTTCCACCTGCCTGAAACTTTTTGTCTTTTATATACATTGCCAATAAATAACGTTTTGTTTTACTGCTTCTATCTGTATTTCTGTGTGTGTGTACGTGTGTGTGGATTACACTAGTACGTGTGCATACAGGACACAAATACCTATACATGCCGGAGTAATGCAAAATTTGATCATATTACTGTTGTAATGTTCAGGGATTAATGCGTAAAAAAATTATACAATTTCACCACAAAATAATATGGCTTAAATGCTAACCTACATTGTGGCAAATATTTTTGACCAGTTTCTGGCTAAGCAGCGAAAATATTAGTTGAAACTATTGGACGACCATTGAAGCGGAAGTTATGAAACATTATTAACATATTTTATTTGTATTCTATAACCACCTATAACGAAATCATAGTAGTATAACTTATTATATTATTTTAGTAAACAGCAAAGCATTTTCCCTGTTAAATAAAGGGTGTCCCAACAAGAACGCAAGATTTAAATTTGGCACCATTTGAAGTGTCATTGTTTGACATTTGAACAATTGTTATTGTTTGCTAGTAGAAGGTACGAGGTTAGTAAAAATGGAACGCTACACGAATGAACAACGCATTCTCATTGTGAAATTGTTTTTGCAAAATGGTGAACTTTTTGCGGCGGTTTTGCGGTTCGCAAATTGCGATCAATTTGGGATCACAATAATGCTCCAAAAGATTCAACTGTAACGAGATTAATGGATAAATTTGCCAAAACTGGGTCTGTTAGTGATGTAAAGACAACAACGTGCCTTCGACCAGGTCGATCGACCGAAAATGCCGTAGCTGTACGTGATTATCTTGCTCAAACTTCATCCACCTCAATTCG
>JAHXMU010025452.1:0-16553 GCA_019455685.1 Philornis downsi
TGCCAACCGCCAAATTTTTATTTTTTTCTTTGATTTTTTTTTAAAAAACATGGGTCCGTCGAATATGGGCAACCCTGTATAGATATATATATATAGACCCAGAAGACGTGCAAAAAAAAATCTTAGGGCAAACATAAATATTATTTGTTTTAAGCTAGCCGAAAAATGGATAACAAGTGGAAGACATCGTGACCGTTTCCTAACATCAAATTCAATTTGGCTTGATGAACCGCATATATTGCCTAAAAGTGTACAACCGAGAGGTTGTAAAAAAGCTGGGAGAAAACCGAAAAACCTTGATGACTGTAGTGAAAAATCGAAAAAAAAGAAAGATCCAAAACCTTTTAGATTCAACTGACCATCGAGAAATTATTAAAGCTAGTGAGTAAGTGTTTCGCAAAATGGGAAAGCGAGATTCAGCCAGTCTAGTGAAAGATCTGTCGGAAGCTTCATCCAGTAAAGGTACGGAAGTGCAAAAGATATGCAAGAGATTTAGCTCTGAGCCTTCCTCCCGATAAAGATTTACCTTTTATGGTTGATGCTAATTTGTCGAAACATCAATACGATGTTATTCGGATCAAACTCAACACGAAATGCAAAAATCTTTTGCCCTTCTACACTAATGTTCAAAAAGCTAAAGAAAAAAATGTTATCCAGCTGAAACAGAAATCACTGAGATTCATGCAAAAAGTTCACTCCACTCATTACTGAATCATACCATTGAAAGCCGTTGTTTGGCTCAAAAAGAAGTTTTACTCGGTATTGATGAACTGAAAGCTGATGAAAATTGTTTTAATATTTTGATGAAATGGGGATGCGATGCGATGCGTTTTCCTCCAAAGAGGGTCATACAGACGAAAGTTTATTTAGTATCTCAATGGTTCCTATTTAAATGAATTTTAGTTCTACAGAAAGAAAAATAATTGTATGGCAAATTCCTGCACCTTCATCTACAAGATACTGTCGTCCAATCAAGTTTGTTTCTGCCAAAGAGTCCACTGTGTTAATTTCTCAAGAAGTTAGTTTAATACAGCTAGAAATTAAAGATTTGTCTCTAGCTCTTATCACAAATGGCAAACAAAGTTTTCTTTCTTGAGCCTACTTTTATGTTTACTATGATAGACGGTAAAATTTGTACTGCACTATCATCTGTAACTTCTTCTCAAACATGTTTCATATATGGAGCGAAACTGAGTGAACTAAATAAACTTGTCGTGATCATAAATAAAAATGTCGATGAACGATCTTTAACCTTTGGAATGTCTTCAATACATTCATGGATCCGTTTTATGGAGTATGTATTACACATAGCATATAACCTCAAGAAGCAAGAAATAAGGATACGAGGAAATTTAGAGAGCTGTTTACGAGAAACACATTGAGAATAGACACAAATACAGATCTTTTCAATCGGCTATTAATATCTTCAGATCCTTTTGTCGCAAGTTTGCGTCACTCTCCCTTTTGAGTTCGAAGTTTGATAACAAAAGAAGTTCTTTCATTATTATCTGTTGATGCTTTCGAGGAAGAAGAATCTTTTAACGATGCATATGAAATTGACTAAATTAACCTCAAGAAGCAAGAAATAAGGATACGAGGAAATTTAGAGAGTTGTTTACGAGAAACACATTGAGAATAGACACAAATACAGATCTTTTCAACCGGCTATTAATATCTTCAGATCCTTTTATTGCAAGTTTGCGTCACTCTCCCTTTCGAGTTCGAAGTTTGATAATAAAAGAAGTTCTTTCATTATTATCTGTTGATGCTTTCGAGGAAGAAGAATCTTTTAACGATGCATATGAAATTGACTTAATTAAAATCTCTATGTGTATTTATGTGCTTTATCTGTATTATTAATGTAATAAAGCAAAAAACAAGTGAATAAAACAATAACTATTAAATATTTATTAAAAATATTAAAAGTATTTTAATACTAAAAATGACTACATCCGACTCTTTACATAAAAACTCACCTAATAATTTTATTATATGATTAATTAGTTGTATTTAGCGTAAATATTAGTATATATATATAACTACAAATAATTTCAAAGCATGTATTTAAGAAACCAATCTTTTATCTTAAAAATACATTTTTTTGTTGACAGTGTGAACTATTTACTTTTTGCGTCATTTTACTAAAACAAACTTGTTTCTAGAAAAAAGTTGATTTTTTACAATCATTTATAAATTTGAACTCATTTTTTGTTTTATACGTAAGTGAGAAGTGAACCCTACGCAATTTATTAATTTTGTTCAGTTAGATTTGTGATCTACCACACTGTGAGGCGTTTGAATCAATGTTGTTGTATCCAAGATCGAAACATAATCCAACAACAAAATTGCTCTTCGTTTATTAATAAACCGAGAGTAATCAAGTTGTCGCTTCTCGGGAGTTGTAAAACGTCTACGCATGTACATACATACACACACGCTCACTCCCACAACAAATAGACTCTTTTATTCAGCTTCTTTGGGATATTTTTTTATTTTACTATTTCCTCATTCTACAATGTTCAAACATTGGCAAAGTCCTGAAGTTCACCTCTCACTGGTATTTATTCTCTTTTTTGAACAATTTTGTGGTGGAATCTTGTTAGATAGCGCTTTATTTTATTCCAACCACTTTGGTTAATAAATTGCGTTAAGTCTTTTTTGGAACAATGAATCTAATACAATTTATCAAAACTATTAAGAAGAATAATGTAAAGAATCCCATCCAATTTCGGTAATAAATTTAGAGTATTTTTATTACTACTCTCGTGTAAGGTTTTCCCGTTGGATTATGTTTTAATCTTGGGTACAATAACAATACCATCCAACCACTTGTTGTTTGTTTACTTTAAGAGAGTTTAAAGGTTTTCTTCCGTTTCTTGTATTTCGTTGCGTTTGTTTTTCTGTTGACAATACGGGTAATCACGAAATTAAGAGCGCAAATGAATTAAGGAAAAAAACACTGTTTAACTGGATAGATTGGAATGTTCTCGGGAGAGTCAATGAAACAATACTGATGAAAAAGAAAACGATGTGTATGGTGACAAGTTGGAAAAAAATGGGGCTAAGAGTGTTGGTGAAGGGTGTGAGTGAAAGAGAAAAAAAAAAACCCTAAAAACAAAAAGTAAAATTCTACTGTATGCAAAAAAGTGCATAATGAGTGCATACAGAGAAATATATGTATTTTAATAATAACATTTGTGCTCAAAACAGTGCTTACCTACATACATACATATGTTTGTATGTTATTGATAATAACTTACTTATTTTAAAGGGCCAGAACGGCATTTAAGGCAAACAATTACTTCTGTATTTAATATTTACTGCAATCGACAGCGATCGATGCAAGTACCAGTTTCTAAAACCCACAAAATATTTCGTCAAAACTTACATATACATAGGTATGTATATTTACGGTTGTGCTAACATTATGTTTTATGTATTCCGTAACCTGTAGCCTTCTTTAAAACTCTTGCAACTACACTTTTTCTAAGCTATGCAGTGATTGCATTTGAATTCTCAAAACTAAATGAGGTCAAAAATTTTGCGAATTTGAAATTGAATAATTTTCACCGTTAACGTAAATAACGCATTATGTGGTGTTTGGTCGTTAATGAAAAAAACTAAAAATGCAACAAAAAATTAATGATACAGATAGTCTATGCTAGCTTAAGTGGATAAAGTGTTGAACATGAAATTGAATGATTTTGGAAAGAATATTCTTAAATGTGGTCTTCGTTTAATGGCATGGTGGGACAATGCATTTGCAAATACGATACATAGACGAAGAGCATAGAGAGAGAGCTGTGTAGAATTTGACTGGTATATAGAGCAGGGTTGCCAAAAGCCGCTCAAAAAATTAAAATTATGTTAAATGACCAAAACATTTTGGGAAATGGAAAAAAATTATACTAAAATTATCACAAAAATTTGAAAAAAAAAAAATAAATTAATTAATTCTAAACGTTAATTACAAGTTAAATGAAATTTTCTATGGCAAAGGAATATTTTTGTAAATAAATGATTAAAACTTTAAAATAATCCAACAATTTAAATCATCATATCTCAGATCCTTTTCGAAAAACGATGATAAAACTGTGCAAATAAGATATTTGTTAAAAAATAAGTGTGAATTGTGCCGTCTTTGAAACCTGTGGAATTATAGTCATGAAATTTTTTTTTATGCTAGACGTAAGAAATGTTCACGGACCATATTGCAGGTTTTGATTATTCATTAACTTTAAATTTCTGGACTTCAGCGGAGTCATCTAGAAATAACCACATGTTGAAAACTTGTTACACAAATTTATAAATTCATGTATTGATTATCTCGAATTTAATATAAATTGTAAGATTTTTCAGAAGAGTGATTAAATAGATCATTTTCTGCATATTTTGGTATGAGAAGACGAGATTAGTTAGCTTCCTAAGCAAGTAATTTTCCAAAATATGTACGAGCATAATTATAAGTTTAGAATGAAGGTTTTATTGATATTGATTTTAGAAATACAATAGAATTGAACTTTGTGGAATATTTACCAATCTTATCAAAATTATAGATCGTTCACTATACATAACATATTAAAAGTATTTAGAAATCTATCCATCTATCTATCTATATATAGGTGTATAAAAATCAATTGCTGTGCGTTAGTCTCGCTAAAGCTCGAGAACGGTTGGACCGATTTGGCTCATTTTGATCTTTAATTATTGGTAGAGTATTCCGGAAGGTTTAAAAGGTTTTATTTGAAGTGATAGATGGCGTTGGAGATGAAATTTTTGCAATAGGCAAAACAACGTTTGCCGGGTCAGCTAGTTTCTAATATTTTTACTGTAGAAATGTGAAAATTTTGTACCGACTCATTCTGGAATAATAAAAATAATTCACAGGATCACTTAGTGCAGCAAAAAAAGAAAGATCAAACATGTATATAAATATTCCGCATTTCAGATAAAATGGAAGTTGAAAAATGACTGAAAAAACTATATTTAAATAAAATGGCTATTACTAATTTTAAAAGCACTATGATCTTAGTAAACTGTACCCCTTGTTCTGCTATGTGAAACTATGTAAAAATATTTGGAAAAATAAAAAAAAATGCAAATTAAAAGTTTCAAGATATCAAGTTTTGCAACATGTACCACCCTTAAAAAATCTAGTTTCCGAATAAAAAAATTATTTTTTAAACAAATTCAAATTTGATAAAAAATTATTATTTTTTTCCAATTAAAACAAAAGTAAGCCTTTAACAGCAGATATTTTCATAAAATTTGTAAAAAAGGTGGTTAATGTTCATTTTTTCACAATTAAAATGTTTTACGTCTGGTTAATAATTTGCTTAAAATTATATAGTATGTATCACAAACCAAATACAAAAATTTAACGAAATTCATGCGAAATAATGATTCCAGAAGCCAACAAAATATACATACGAGTATTTTAATTTTTGTTGTTTGCTTTGTATATAAAGAAGTGTGCAATTTCAAAAAAATTACGTCAAAAAGCGTTTAGCATCACATTTCAAAATTAAATGCGGCGACCAAAAATGTGTTAAAAAAGCATAGAGTATGGTAAACTGATAACACTGATGTAAGGGAGAGACAGAAACTAGGAGGAAAACGGTGCATTCTCCCATTCAACCAGTCCAACTCCAACTCTTTTGCGCCCTTTCATATCCGCGTGACTGTATAGAAAGGCCGCATTTGGTTAATTTCTGATAAATTCAATGTCTAGAGAAGAAACCGTTATAAGAGATTTTTTTTGATTTAATAAAGTGAGTTGTGATGAATGTTGCCTCTATGGGCACTGCTACACGTTAAAATATCGCGATATTTATTGAACGTGTAGCATGCGGTATTGATGGATCGCGATCCATATCACAGAATGGCCTAAATTATGGAACCCAGATCGCGGATTGCGTGATAAATGTTGAACGTGTAGCATTTCCATGATATTAGATCGCGATACGTTAATAAGAAGTGAAATAAGTGTGTGTATTTTTTCCGATCCTGCAACCACTTTTTGCTCCAACATTTTCTTTTCACTTTTCTCTTCAATGAAAAAGCAAGCAAAATAGCTAAACAGGATTTTTTTTTTTTTGGTTTTTTTAATAACCGATCTGCACTGCCTAGAAAAAACGTAAATACTGACGCGATAAATATTGAACATGTAGCATACGCTCGTGATCCATCAATCCATTAAAATGGATCGCGATCCAAATATCACAATATATGTACATATATTGAACGTGTAGCAGTGCCCTATAAGTATGTGTGTAGATAAATGCACCAATAAGGAGACTAATTGAAAATGAATTATTTTGATCCAACTCTTCCGTTATCTCCTAAATAACAGATCTCCGAAATTTTGTCTTTTCTTTAAAATTAGTAATGTTTCAGTTGCAGTATCCTCCTTCTTTGTTCGTTGTATTGTTTCATAATTCGTGATCAAATTTGAAGCGGATTTCCATCTACACCCCTTCTGCTAATCGACGTTTTTTTTTGTTTCGTATCTTTCTTTCATTTCCATAGCAAAATTTATATATAGCGGTCAAAAAAAGTATTCGTCATTAACTGAATTTTTAGGAAATCCTGGTACAACGGCTAAACGAAACGAAAAAATGTAAAATAAATTATTGAACTTTCAGCGTATAACATATTTTTTTTTTGAATTTTTATTGTTTTCAAAGCAAAAAATTAAATAAAAAATAACAAAAAAGCAATTCTATTACCTAACAACAAAAAATAGAGCAAAAAAAAGTATTCGTCTTTTATGTACAAACTTAAGTTTAATTTAAAACGGAATAATTTTAGAAAATTCAGAAATCATAAGTTACAATCTGCGATGTAGTACACAAAAATTACGTAAATCTTTGAAAGATATAGGACCGTGTACTCATAAATATTTGTTGAAGGGTTTTAAATCTAATGTCTATACTACAAATGTGCTTTAAACCCTCAATAAATTATTATGAATATGACCCACATACTTCAAGAACATTTCACAAATATCAATTCAGTAGTTTTAAAGATTAAACAATTCAGATTTTTGCTAGTTTGAAATTTTGAGTTGCTTACTTTCCCTCGGAATCATACCATATCCACCAAATGTTATAAACCTTCCCCAAAAATTTGTAGGGATTTGATAGTTACTGCAAAAAATTAACGATTTTCAAAATTTTGTTGTTCTTTCTGAATTTTGAATTTTTTTTTCGTTTATCGTTTTAGCACTTTTTTTGAAGTTTGCAATTTTTTTTTACTTTTATAACATTTTTTACCGGCTTGTGGCATCCCAATTAGATCCATTAAAGTGCATACAAAATTTTGGAGATTTGCAATTCTGCTCTCTTGGACATTCTCTTTAATCCCTTGTCACCATGACCCAATTCCCCAATTTCTTCTCTCCAACGGTGTTAAACTATTTATATCTAACATCATTGAATGAGAGGAGTTAGTTCTTTTTTGGCGATCGTTGCGAAGTGTTGTCGGTTCGTTTAAAGTTAGCTTGTGTAAGAATGTTGGCTATTACAAACAAATGAATTGCATATCATTACAAACAACTGAAAATATTTGGTTAGTGATAATTTATTTGCTAATCGTATTACCTGTAAAATAATTATAAGAAGTGCAAACGTCTAGTCAAGTCCTATGAGTTGTTTATTGACAGTTTTTATGTTTGTTGTTCTTCTCTCTGTTACATATCGTCTCAATGCTAATCTTGCCTGATGCTCTGCCGGCAGAGCTTTTGGTTCCTTTTGCAACTTGTTCGTGATTACTTCTGCTTTCATTTTTGATGCAACAAAAACAAAACATTAAAATGAATTCATGTATTTAGAGAATTTGTATGTGTGTGTGTTCGAAAACAATAAAGTGGAGTTGTAACTGGGTAGCTGTTAAGTAATTGTGAAGAAGCCAAAAAAGAAGAGGAAAAGAACAGTTACTTCTTCCTTTTTTTGTTGTCCGTCATAGTAGGCGTTGTGTGATTTGTGGTGTAGTTCGGTAACGATATAAACGGTTATGAACGGTACGGTATATAAATATAAACAAATATGTATGTGCTACGGGACTTACGGAGGGGACCAGAATATTACAACAAAACGTTGCGAACAAAAAGATGTATAAGGTAAGATGCATAATAAACAAGTGTGTATGTATGTACATACATACTTAACAGCTGCGTTTGTTGCTTATGTGAAAATGTTGGATGATGAAATTTTCGGTTGGTTGGAAATAACATCTTGGGAATAAATATGGTTTTGCATCAGTTTACTACCACACTCTGAATATTGAAAAAAAAAAAATTGCGGTACTTTCTCTGCTCAACCCAAATGCGCAATAGGTTTTAGCATTAAGGGTTTGCACCAATGTCATCAATAAATATCAAATAAAAAAAATTATGTATAACATGATGTATTATCAATATCATCTATTAATAATGCTTACTGAAGAAAATTGATAATTGTGAGGATTCCAATCAATTCGTCTGGAACTAATCGTGTCATTCAGAACTTCTTCAGCAATATTTCACAACCAGTTATTACTATAGCTGGCATCAGTGCACTACAATTGGAGTATTCGCAAACAATGTTTTTTTTTACAACATTTGCATTTTTTTAGTGAAGAAGAAAGGTTAAAGTAAATTAAATAAACAAACAAACAAAATCATAATATAATTACATATAATTTGGATGGTAAAGCAATGGGTAATATCGTAACATCTAACTCCAACTCTTTACAGTTCTTTCTCGCTACCATATTTGCGTGACTGTATAGAAAATTCAAATTTATTTCCGTTAATTGCAATGTCTAGAGATGAAACCGTTCGGCCTCTATAAGTAAATGTGTAGATATGTAGATAAATGCACATGGAAGGAAGGAGACAAATATACAAAGTACGTTTTCTAATATATTCTTCGAAGGTTGTGCATCTGAACAACTGCTCCATAAAAGAAAATAAAATGAATTTGGCAGTAAGACGAATTAAAAGAGAAATAGAGAATTTTGGTCTGGAAACAGTTGGAGCGGTAGGGTAGAGATGATAAAACAAAGAACATTTACCATAATAATATAGTTTAAATGTGATCAATATTGAACCTATTAATCACTTATTGTAGATGGGTTGATATTAATCACTGTCAAGTCGGCTCGAACAAGAAATACGGAAGAAAATGTTAAATAAATAACAGATTTTGATAGAGAATCCGACTTAAATCAAAATAGAAAAAGCGAAAAAATAATTGTAATTTAAAAATTTATTAAATTAAAAATAATTTAGTTACAAATGCTTTAATTTAAAAAAAAAATTAGCAACTTTTTTTTTACCGAGTTACGAGCCCCAAAAATTTAAAAATACATTTAAATGGACCCAACTTGATTTTCTTTAAGTGCGGGTGCTAAAATTAAAGGAAATTTTGGGTTTTCACGCTTTTAAATATCCATTTTTTGTTTAAATTGGGACAAATGCTTTTATGGAAAATTAATTTTTTAGCAAAAAAATTGAAAATTTTGTTTCAAAAGGTTGCAAGATTTCATAAAAAATTGTGACTTATTATGAAAAATTGCAATATTGTTTAAAATGATATTTCGCTTATTATACCATTTCCTAAATAATGCAATTTTTTTTTAAAGAAATTACATTTCATTAAAATAGATTTTCGGCAGCAGCGTCCAAAAAATTTAAAATTATTAAAAAATTCGCTGAATGTTTTAGTTTATAGGTGTTGGGTTAATTCCGTAGTCCTCTATTGCGTTGTCCATATAAGTCGTTTGTGGAACCTTAACTTTTCGCTCCTAAGAACAAACAGATGTTTAACTTGATTTCACCCGCGATATGCTTTTATTTGCAACCATATTAGAGCGCAACAATATAGATATTATATACATACATACATGTACATACATACATATGTATATATAGGTTTTATATATTTATGTATGTATATATGTAGGTAAAAGTGTACATATAATTTGTCAATCGGTACGATGTCTTATTTAAACTTCAATTACATCAAAATAAAATTAAAGTCCTTCATTTGGTAAATTATCCCCATCTTAAGGATCTATAAATGACACAAAAAGTTTACATTTTATTATTCGAAAATTTTCAAATATATAAAAGCAGACTTCTCTGCTCTTTAAATTATAGGCTACATCCACTTTTCAAATATTTGAAAAAAATATAAAAATATCTGACTTTCCAACTTTTTCAAATGTAAACCGTCGAATGTTCGACTGTTTTCAAATACAAGATAATTTAAACTTTTGAGGTTTTTATAACAATGTTTTACAATATTTTGTTATTAATTAAACCTAATATTTTTTTTAATAGAGAAAATCACTATTTTAAATAACATGAGAAATGCAAAATTTTGTTTGACTCCATGGTATCGCCACAATTTTGAGTAATTACAAAAACGCAGTAATATTTAGAAGTTGTGACAACAGTCGCCTTCACAGCTGATTGGGTATTACCCGGTATGGGAAAACAATCCCCTCAGAGGGCACTGACAGAGCAACGACAGGTTAAGTCTCAAAAAATTTAGAACTAGCGTCTGTGTGGAGGTTAGAGATTGTGATTTAGGTCTTTTGAAATACAATTTATTTGTCCGGGTAATATTTTTAGAGTTTTTATATCTTCAGCGATATAATGGAGGTAGATATCGCTCGCTACGGCAACAAAACATGACATCGAAAATGGGGTATTTTGATTCAACTCTTCCGTTACCCAATAATTAACAGATCTTCCAAAATATTGTACTTCCTTTATAATTTCTAATTTTTCAGTTGCAGTGGCCCGCGTTTTTGTCCGTTTTATTGCTTTATAATTCGTGATAAAATTTGAAGCGGATTTCCAACTACACTCTTCCTGATAATTGACTTAACACGTACATACATTCTAGTTCCCTCTCTTTCTCTCGTTGCCATCGTATCCAGCCAAATTGGTGTGCACAACCATCGCATAAATTAAGGCCTGAGAACGAACATAGGTTCCATTGACACCCCAATTTACTAAATTTCGAGTTTTTCTCTCAAATGTCATAATTTAAAGTTGAAATTTTTCCCGCTGTATTGCTTTTTACCGCATGCAACTGAAAAATATTATAAATACATACATATATGTATATAATATATATAAATATAAAAAATATTAGAAATATTGGTGAAAATGATCAATATCAGGGTACAATCTGCTTGATCTTCATTTATAAAAGTTGAAGTCCTACAACTACGGACACTGCAAATGCTCTGTTTTGGCACTGCTGCAAAAGCTTTTATATTTTGTAAAATCCACATTTTATGGATTTGGGAAAAAATACATCTCAAAGTCGACTACAGATGTCGACTATTTGGTATTTTCACAATCCACAAAAGTCGATTTCGAATTTTTTATAAAGTCGATTAGTTTAAATACGGTTTCTAGAAGCCTATCATGAATTTATTTCCATAACAAAATTTATATAATAGAATTTTAACACTAAAATTACTTAAATCTCTGAAATATATAGGCCCTTATATTCATAAATATTTGTTAACGGTTTATAAATGTAATGTTCTTAGTAAAAATTCGATTTAAACCCCCAATATTGTTGTTATCAATACATACCCCAATTGTTATCAATACATACTTCCTGGAAATTTTACAACCATCGATCGAGTATTTTTAAAGTTTAAACAATTTAGATTTTTGGTAGTTTGAGTTACTTACTTTTCCTTGGAATCATACCATAACCACCATATTTTATAGACTTTCCCCAAAAAATAGTAAAGACTAGCCGACCCGGCAAACGTTGCTTTGCCTTCAAATTTTATTTTTATTGGAAATGTTTCACGCCAATCGGTCTATTATAATAAGAAACGCCTATATTTGCAGAAGAACTTAAAATATGTTCACTCAACCGAAATACAAAATTCTGTTTAAATACCGTTAGCTGGAGCAGAAATAATTGCTTTTTAATTTGTGGTTTGTATAGGAGGTACCACTCCCCATTGTCCAATCCCGCCCATATTTGCAGCAGCACTTAAGATATGTACACCAAACCGATGTACCAAATTTTGTTCAAATACCGTAAACAGGAGCAGAAATATTGGATATTTAATTTATGGTTTGTGTGGGAGTTACCACGCCCATTTGTCCAATTGGACAGAATTGTAAATCTAAACCATCCCGGGCACCACCCAGACGCATATACAAAAATTTATGCAAAGCGGTCTAGCCGTTCTGGAGTTTTAAGCATCGGAACAAACCACGATTTATTTTTATATATATAGAGATATAGATATAGATTTGATAAAATTTACGATTTTCAAATTTTGTTGTTCTTTCTGAATTTTGAATTTTTTTCATTTACCGTTTTAGCACTTTTTTTGAAGTTTGCAATTTTTCTTCACTTTTATAACATTTTTTTATCGGCTTGTGGCATCCCAGTTAGGTTCATTAAATTGCATAACAAATTTTGGTGATTTGCATTTTTGCTCTCTTTTGGCATTCTTTTTACTCCCTTGTCACCATGACCGAATTCCCCAATTTTTCTCTCCAACGGTGTTAAACTATTTATATCAAACATCATTTAATGAGAGGAGTTAGTTCTTTTTTGGCGATCGTTGCGAAGTGTTGTCGGTCCGTTTAAAGTTAGGTTGTATAATAATGTTGACTATTACATGCATTGCATATCATTACAAACAATTGAAAATATTTCGTTTGTGATAATTCATTTGTTAATCGTATTACCTGTTAAATAATTAAAAGAAGTGCAAACATCTAGTCAAGGCCTACATACATACATATGAGTTTATTAGTGTTCTTCTTTGTGTTACATAACGTCTCAATGCTAATCTTGTCTGATGCTCTGCCGGCAGAGCTTTTTAGTCTGTTCTCGTCTGTTTTGCAACTTGTTCGGGTGCGTGAATGCCTCTGCTTTCATTTTTGGTGCAACAAAAACAATACAAAGTCAATTTGTATGTTTAGAGAAATTGCATGAGTGTGTTC
The DNA here is from genome assembly GCA_019455685.1 of Philornis downsi. Lineage (NCBI taxonomy): Eukaryota > Metazoa > Arthropoda > Insecta > Diptera > Muscidae > Philornis > Philornis downsi. Next base: position 12,983 of record JAHXMU010025452.1, read on the forward strand.
GAAAACAATAAAGTAGAAATGTAAATCGGTAGATGATAACTAATTGTGGAGGAGGCAAAGTAGGAGAAGAAAAAGAACAGTTACTTCATCCATAGTAGGCTTTGTGTGATTTGTGGTGTTGTTCGGTAACGATATAAACGGTTATGAACGGTACGATATATAAATATAAAAAAATATTTAGTAGGGGCTCTAAGGAGAGGACCCAGAATATTACAACAAAACGTTTAGAGCGAAAGCATACATTCTCGTATGTATGTATATACATACATATGTAAGGTAAGAGAGATAATAAACAAGTAAATACTTAACAACTGTATTTGTTGCTTATGCGTGAGTATTTGGATGATTTTCGGTTGGTAGGAAATAACATCTTAGAAGTAAATATGATTTTGCACCAGTTTACCCCAAACTCTGAGTGTTGAAAAAATTGTAGTGGTTTCTCATTGACCTCTGCGTCTTATAATAGATAAGAATGTCTATTCGAATCGCCACCTAAGAAGAAGAAGATGTATAACCACAACGTAGTTAGGTCTCAACTAAGAAGTTCGTAAGTTTGTAGTCTTCGCTGGAAAGGATGCAATTGGCTATTTCAATGATAAGCATAAAGATTACAACTGTTATTAAATTTTTGGCATAATTGGGGCAATTGACGTAATTTATCAAGTATATCCTTATCGATCCCAACGAAATATATCAAGTCGTGACCTGGAGTTGAAATTGGATGACATCGTCTCTCTCCTGCTGGTATTTCCTTTTCGAAATGAAAGATTTGACAAAAATTACGATTATTTTGGAAACGCAATGCCTGGCTTTTAAGCCTCACCACTTTTGAGTGTTCCAACAATTTGCATTGCGAATAAATTTCAGTGGTTTTGATGTAATAGATTCCAATTCAATTGAAAGAAATACAAACTTTTTTCACAGAAAATATCAGTTACCAAATTATGGCAAAAGAACGAAATTGACTTTTTTTAAATTACTGAATCATAACAACTATCATAATTTTCATTTGCCGGAATATTAATTTCTCACAAAATTGGTATATTCGTTTGAGGGTTTCTGAGATTGTTTTGAAAATATGAGGGATTTTAAATTTCACGCTATAAATTAACTAATATTTCAGAGAATTAAATGTGATTTTGAAAAAGACACAGCATTTAGAATAAAACAGTCAGAAGGGTAGCAAAGGTAGGGAAGGGTATGAGTAATGTGCAGTAATGCCAATTCCTCAAATTGTTGCCTGTAATTACAATGTATTTAACACTTTCCCTTATTGAATCCACTCGAGTAGAAATTAGAGGCGAAATATTGGTTTTAACTAAATTCATCTGCCGCCCATTTTTCATATTTTCATTTCATTTGGCTTACTTTTACATTCATATGAAATGTGTTCAGTTTTAAATCTGTTTAAGTTTCGATACATTTCAACACAATTGAATAAAATTTATAATTATAAGCCCACATAAGTTAATTCCATCAATTTATATGGAAGGTACTACAAAGGGCTTGGTCTCAATGTCTTTCTTTAGTTCTAGGCTAAGATCTACAAATGATTGGTGGGTGCAAAGTTTGAATGGATGTGAACTGCCTTCAATGCGGTTGAATAACTTTTATTTTATAAATGTATTTAAATATTTAAATATAAAACACATAAGTTAATTTATTTGATACATTTTATTCAATTCATTCATCGAAATAGAAGGTGTATTGAAACCAATATTGGTTTTAACTAAATTCATTTTTCATATTCTCATTTTATTTTGCTTACTTTTATATTCATATGTAATGTGTCCAGTTTTAAATCTGTCTGATTTTCGACATATTTCAACACAATTGAATAAAATTTATAATTATAAGCCCACATAAGTTAATTCGGCAATTTTTTGTGCGATGGAACAGAAGATGTGTAGCCAATGTTATCTAGATCCGCCAATTTATATGCAAGGTACTATAAAAGGCTTGGTCTCAATGTCTTTCTATAGTTCTAGGCTAAGATCTACAAACGATTGGTCAGTGCAAAGTTTAAATGGATGCGAACATGTGATATAGTCCGGTCATTTGCATTGGAGGTCTCGAGAGAAACGTAGTCAATTTGCAATTTTTGCCTGGGATTAAAAACGTAAATAGATGAACAACATTTTAGCATACCACACTTTTCTGGTTTTGTATTGAGGAGCAAACTAAGAATTTCGTTAAATCCGGCAATTTGTATGGAAGCTACTGATCGTACGGGCAATTATCTCACGCCTTCAACCCCTGTGACAAATTTGAAGCAGTTTTAAAACGATTTATAATAGCTATCGCATTGAGTTTTGCATCAAATACTATTTCACCTTCATTCAATTATAGCAATTATGGACGATAATTATGCAGGGTTATACATTTAGTGGTTTCAAAACTGCCGGTCAGGCAAAACTAGCTTTTGTGAAACTATTGGTAATATTTTTTATTTCCACAATGTATTTTCCTTTTCAAGGCATTTTACCGAAGTCGGACTTGTCTAAGATACCCCGAATAAACCGAGATTAAGCCGGTCTTTAATCACTCTACTACTGTCTAGTTAATCTTACAAAATTTGTTGGTTGGGAGCGATACATATATATTATATAGAAAGCTTCAATGTAGGGTCACGGTAATGCGTATGTATAAATTCCAATACTTTTAATACAACGAAGTTGCATACACATATATGTATGTATTTAATACCATAGTATATGTACTATCTTTCTATGTAAACTTACGTTTCATATTCGAAGCATAAATTTCAATGAGATAAATCATCGCCATTAACAGAAATTAATTACCAATGGGCGACACTACCAATGGTCAGTGGCTACTGAATTGTTTCTGACAAAATGATAATTTCCCACTTAATTAAGTGCGTTAAATTGCTATTGTCTTTACATGTCTGTGATGTGAGTCACAATAGTGACCTTGCCCATAAAATGGTTGATCAAATCTTTAAAATTATGTGCGAAAGTTTTTTAATCTTCCTTAAAATTTATCGCAATTTATAGGAGTTTTTAAGAGCAGGAAAACTTTTTGCAAAGATCTGGTAAAAAATGTATGCCAGGAAGCAAATATCAACCGAAATGGCTATTTAGTGGATTTTAACAAAACTTGAGGTCTATAATTCCGACATTTATAGTATTTATGAATAGAAAGCTTTTAATATCCTCTGAATTCCAAATACCGTCACACAAGCGATGAATTTTCATACCAAAATTTAACAATATTTTAACAATCAGAAGAAAAGCATTAAATACTTTTAAAACGAATGCTTTTTAACATTTTATATGTTAACTAAACAACGAGGGCGGTCCCACAACTAACAAAGGGACACAAAAAGTTTAAAAAATTTTTTCTTTATTTTTAAAAATAATCTCATTTTAGTTTGATACGCTTTTTCCAGCGATATTCTATAATAGTATTCTATAATAGTTTCTATACCCTGTTTATAGTAAGAACTGGCAAACTCTGTAAAACCTCTTTATTGTTGGCAAATTCTTAACCACTGAGTCATTTTTTCAAGTTTGGAAATAGAAAATAGTCCGTGGGAGCTAAATTTGGC
>JAHXMU010025453.1:0-27267 GCA_019455685.1 Philornis downsi
AAACAATTCTCTTTTTTTAACCAACACAAAAACTAGAACATTAAACAGCCTCATTGATGTGTCGTAGGTTCTCCACGCTCAACCTCGGAAGATGCGGGAGACTCAATATATTAAGTGACTCGTGATATTAAGGATCGTAGTCGTTGCCAAGGTTGGAGATTTCTTTAGCATGCCCTTCCGAGTTTTGGAAAATGATAATATCCATTAATAAATAAATAAAAATAATAAAATAAATAAAATAATTCATTGATATTTACTTCATTGTCAAAAGTTACTAAGTACGTGCCGGTAACTGTTGTAACAGACCCATCCGCATTCCTTATAACGGCAGTGTTGTCGTTAATAATCATGACACCGTCGTCGACTATTTGCAATGGGATAAGATGACTCGGTCTAGTGATGCAGAGTGCCATAATACCTGCATGGAGTTGTTGGGCGCATGTTGGATTTGGAGATTGTTTGCAGAATGATGAAGTTAGTGCTGCTCTGCAATTTACAATTGCAATTACGCGGCTGCCGCAGTCAGCAACGTTATTGTCTTTGCCAAATTTCAATATCGGTTCATTGTGCTGGACTGGGTACAGGACAATTTTACATTCTAATAGAAGTTTAGGGTATTTAATCGCAAAATGCAATAACTTATTATCATAACACTTTAATGAATGATACCTTTAACAGGTCTGTAACAGTTGCATTTGTAAAATTTATTTGCAATATTTCTTTTGTTTCTCTGGAGTCCAAGAGTACAGGATTTATTATGCCAATTTTTGTGAGGACGACTGACAGCAATAGTGTTTCAATTTCCGCGATTATTATTCTATTTCTAGCCAGCAGTGTTTTGTACAAATGTGCCGATCTGTTCAGTCTTATAGTTTCCAATAAGTTTATTTACGATATCTGTTAATTTATTTATTTGGTTTTGAGTTTTTGTATTTATTGAAATCTGTCTGTCAACGGAGTCAAGAAATTTCTGTCCTTCAAAGTCCGCGAAGCCTGGTGTTCCTGCAATGATTTTATGCGCTGTTCCCAATATATTAATGCTACTAGCGTACCTATGGTGAACCTTTAAAAACCCCAAAAGGGTTTCTATGTGCATAATATCAGATTCGAGTATTTTGACCATGTGTGATGATGAAAAATGAATCGTAAGTTCTTTTGTTTCATCTGCAATTTCGGAGTAAGCTATCAGGTTCATGTATGTCTTAAGAAATCGAAGTCCTGCCAAAATACAACGTTGCCGTCCTAAATTGGTATATAATCCGACCCGGTAAAGTCAATCAATTTCGTGATCGCAGGTCGAATAAGAGTTATCATCCAAATCCTAAAAGAAAAGTCCAGGCGGAAAACAAGGAGCGTATGACAAAAAGAGAGATTGAGGTATTGCAAAGTAAAAGGATTTGTAAGTTAAATTGGGAAAATTAACGTAAGTTGTCCTTGTGGACCACCCTCTCCTTTATAAGAACCGTAGTTCCTAGGTCCGCTTCAACTATCTCTTCCGCATATAGTGGGGTAAGTTTACTTCCCAATCTTTTATTATTCTTAACAAATACAGATTCAACAACGTTAAAAGGTCTATTTTGCCTAGAGACATTGTTTCTCTGTAACATAGCCTGTTGGGTTCTCATCTTTTATCAGTAATCGAGTGAGTTGTTCGATTACATTTTACCGTTGCTGGTAAGATAAGGTCAACAGCGCTGTCAATATTCTTCGCTAATTTAGGACACCTTGCGATCTCAGAGACTGTGAAAATGCTCAAATGGGCAAGTCATTTGAAGTGCTGCGAAGAGGGAGAGAGTTTCCAGTTTTAACTCCAAACTGGTCCCGTAATAATGATGAAATAGTCTCGGACTTTAGAGAAGGTTCGTTGTCATAATAAATGTCTTTCGTGTGTGGAAAAAGATTCATCAGTTGTATTATCGGTCCTTTCAGGTCTACTATTGTGCGAGACGGGATTTGCTGGACTTCCGTCTGTTGAAAATATGTCAACATGGAATATCTCACCCACATGGGATGGTATTGGGGTCGCACCGATCTCCTGCTTCATCGGGTGCCTGTCATATTTTGCCCTTGTACAAATTTTACAATGAGCCACTATTTCGTTTTCCAATTTAGCCATTTTCGGAAAGTAGTACTCTGAGAGGATCTGCTTTACATTTTTCAGCTCTGTGATCACAGTTATGCTCTGCTACAACTATTTCCCTCTGATCGTTTTTATCAAAAATGTCCTGAACCATATTTTGACAGTATCAGAACTTCGTAGCCGGGAAGTATGTATCTAATTAATTCATGTTGGAGACAGGCTAGAGTCTGCAGGTCACAATGTATTGCGTTTACAACGCTTGGGTTAACTCCTAACCTTACATTACTGAATAAGTTGTCTCTATCCTTCAAATCAATGAAGTGAGGGATCTTTTCAGAAAATATAATAAAATCACGTCTTCGAGGAAAACTTGCCTCCTGGAGAACAATCTGATTCCTGAAACAGACTTGTCCGGGGATGCGATTATGTGGGTCATTGATATTTCACTGTGTACTGTTGCGACATCTGAAAAGGCCTCTTCCTCTAAGGCATTGAAGTCTTGAGAGCGGAAGTTGTCACTAGTGTAATGTGATTTGTGCTCTAAAGTGTGAATATTATGTCGGGAGAGAGTATCTGCGACATACTTTTCCTTACCACGTTTACGAAAAATGTTGGCATTGTGCTCGTCCAAAAAAGCCATGTAACGCTTTATCTTAGAGTTTGGATTTTTATCTGAAACCGAAAACGTAAGCGGTTGGTGGTCCGTAAAAATATTCAGGTGTCTAACTAACGCCATATAAGTAATTTCTCAAATTTTGAAGAGCCCAAACAATAGCCGAAAGTTCTCGCTCATTTGTCGCAAAGTTCATTTTTCGATCCTTTAAAGTTCTAGATATCATGGAGATTGGTGTGCCGCCCTGAGAAAGGACCGCGCCTAGACCTAAAGACGAGGCATCTGTTGTCAGGTCAAACAGCTGAAGCAAGGACCTGCTTCACTTTTGCATAAGTTTGAAGTTGATCTTCATTGACCTTCACTCCTAGATTAGGAAGCACTATTTTTGCCATTTTCGCCCTTCAAAATGTCTGTCAATGGTTTTGTAATAGAAGCGAAATCCTTGATAAAGCATCTGTAGTAACCTGATAATCCCAGAAACGACCTGACATTAAAAAGTGTAGAGGGCTGTTCGTAATTACGGATGGCCCTCAGCTCCTTTTCTGGGCTTATTTTGATGCCTGTTCTAGACACAACAAATCCTAAATATTCAACACTTTCCTGGAAGAAATGTAACTTCTCACGGGAAATTCTCATATTGGCCTCATACAACTTGTTTAATACCCAAGCAATGTGTTTTACATGATCCTCTTCGTTTTCGGAGAAAATTATCACATCGTCAACATAGACGTAGCAAGGTTTCTCTATTTGCTCTCTTAGGACGTCGTCAATGGCTCTCTGGAAAATGCTTGGAGCATTATTCAGATCAAAGGGAAGTCTGCAGACCATGTCCGACAGAAAATACAGTTTTTTCCTACCTTGTGATTTGATGAAAGCCTGATTTGAGATCAAGTGTTGTAAAAAATCTTATCTTGCCAAGATTCGAAAGAATGGCACTCTCGGAATTGGGTATTTGTCATCGATAGGTTTACTGTTCAATTTTCTGAAATCAATAACCAGGCGTTTTTTTTTTTTGTATAGCCATACTCATCCTTACCTTTTTTTATCGACAACGCAAATTGGGCTGTTATAGGGGATCTAGAAGGTCTAGGCCGTTCTTTAATAGTTCCTTACACACTTTAGGAGTTGAATTTTTTCCACTCCTGATTTCGTTTTCAGTTCCTTTCTTTTGAAATCTAATGTTGCACTCGTTTGCGTTAACAGATCGCGGCCAACAATGCCATCAAACGTTGAGATGCTCCTGTATCTATTAATAGTCTAATGGTTATCCCTGCCACGGTTCTTTCTATGAATGGTAGCAGGGAGCTGTTTCTTTCTTAATTTGATCGAATTCATCCTGAGCATCGATATCAACATCATCTGCTTCAGAATGGGCTACTTGTTGGTAATCTTGACTTTGTTCCGAATCCTCTTACAAAAGATGATTAATTCTTTGAAATTTTGGTCCAGTGTATAGGGCTGTACCACCATTAGGTCTCTTTATCTGTCTGTTTGATTAATTTTAAAGCGTTTCCGTCGGGCCCTGCCTAATATTGTACTGATTCTGGGGTGAATCTTTTCTATCCGATTTGAATCGTATTGACTATCTGAATCGGGCAGACTCGTCGACGTCCATGGGTTCTATTGGTGAATTATTATTTCGATAACGTTGGTTAAAATGTGAATTTTTGCTTGAATGACTTCCCGGTACCGACTGTGGTTCACTTTTCAGTTTGTCCCTATCATCCCGAGATTTAGCATACATAGTTAGACGCAAATAAGTATCTCTCTCGATTTTGACTCCGCCTCCTGGGCTAATGCCAAGGTTGACGGCAGATTAGCTGGATGTGCCAAAAAAAGTACATTGATCAGGTATTTTTTGGTGCCGGAAATAAAGACGCGTAAAGCATTCATTCTGTATTTTTCATTCATTGATGCAGAAATTGTACTGTCGTATGTCATAGTGCTCTTGTTTGTAAGTACAGGGTGTCCGTCGGGAATGTATACTACTTTAGCCTGGATAGTTCATATTTGGCTGTCGTGAAGTAGAGACGTGGCAAATTTATTAAGGAAAAATATTCAGTAAACTAACGTGTTTTAATCGTTCAAACATTTTATAAAACATTTTATCAATCATCGATTACTGCGACGATGAGGAATAACATGCCAACAAGACGCACTAATAGGGCCAAGCATGGATCACAACGTACTGCAAGATCGGCTGAAAACATCACTGCTGCTCAAGAAAGTGTTCAAAACAATCCATCAACCTCAATTCAACGCCGTGCTCAGGACCTTGGTTTTCAAAGAACAACTTTGGGCACAATTTTGCACAAGGATTTGCATTTCTTTCCATTTAAGATTCAGTTGACACAAGAGCTTCTTCCACATGACCATTTACGTCGTCGTACATATGCCAGTAGGATGTTACAGCTCGCCCATAACAACCCCGATTTTAATGAAAAAATCATAATAAGTGACGAATCACATTTTCATTTGAATGGATATGCGTATAAACAGAATAGTCAGTTCTGGGTAATGGAAAACCCTCAAATTATTCATCAGTCACCTTTGCATCCATTAAAAGTGGCAGTCTGGTGTGCTACTTGTTCCAGAGGAATCATTGGACCTTACTTCTTTGAAACTGAAAACGGCGAAACGGTAACTGTCAATGGGGAGTGATATTGTGATATGATATAAAACTTTTTAACGCCGCAACTGCATGCTTTGGGCTTGATTAACATGTGGTATCACAATTTATACAATGGTATACAATAGAATTACTGCGAGACCTCTTTCTACAACAAGTTATTTCAAGAAATGGTGATGTTGATTGGCCTCCACAGTCGCCTGATTTGACTGCTCCGGACTTCTTTTTGTGGGGATATCTGAAAAGCAAGGTTTATGCAAACAAACCAGAAACGTTTGAGCAACTCAAACAAAATATTCGTGATGAAATTAATAAAATACTGCGTGAAATGTGTGAGAGTGTAATGAAAAATGTGTTCAAAAGGGCTTGCATTTGTGGACATTTATCTGATATTTTAGTCCATACATAATTGCCGACATTAAATAAAACATTTATCAATATAAGATCCATTCTCTTTCATCTAATCAAAAATTATAAACAAAGTAGTATATACCTTCCCGACGGACACCCTGTAGAGTGAACTTTTTTTCGACCTCGTCATAATACTGTAGAAGTGTCATGTTACCCTGACGAAGTGTGGATAACTCCTACTCTATCAGATAAATGGGACGCTTGTCGGAATATGTGAAATCTAGTCGTGCAATAACAGCCTTAAAATTCACCTCAGGTGTCGCGACCGTAAAACTGTCGAACTTATGTATGTCTTATTTCTTCAGTTTGTTTCTTGAATGCTTCTCTTTGAATATTTAAAGCGAATGTGATTGCAGTGTCTATGAGCACACGTATGTAAGTGTTCTGCTGTCGCTGTGATTGTTGTGTTTTCTTCTGTCCTCCTGTTCACTGGAACCCTATTAAAACACTCAGTTAGATATTCAACTTCTTTATTCAAATCCAGTTTATTCGTTTATCGATATCCGATTGAACTATACTTAAAACCTTACAGTTTTCCTAGCATGTTGCCGTTGCCTCTGCTGTTGTCGTTGTCTTTAATTGTTCTTTTTACCCGTTGGGCGCCAATTAAGATAGCTGCTTATCAGTCTACCGTATATGTTGTGTTCTCTTATAAAGCTAAAACATTCAAAACTTAAAACTACTTATTGCTAATGTTTAATGCTCGTACCCCGATTGGTATCTGCTGACACTGCGCCTCGTGTGTGGTGTTATGTTTCGTCTGCAATCCGTTGGTTGTTTGTCCAACCTAGAGTCTGTATTTATGTTGGACAACGTACTGTTTGCTGACATTTCAGTTTGGCAATAATCACAGTCGTTGATCGAGTTCTTAGGGTGGTGTGCGATTTTCTCTTTTAAATTTATTTATCTCTTTAAATTTATCCACCCTTTCCGAATTTGGAAGTACTCCCTCCTCCGAGCATTTGTGCCCCAAATACACAACCTCCTTTCTTAAAAAATTGCATTTGTCTGTCCGTATCTTCAAATTGTTTTCCCTTAGCAGCTGGAGAACCTTGTATAATCTCCTATCATGTTCCATCAGGTTTCCACCATACACCACAATGTCATCCAAGTAAACAAAACACTCAATTCCTTGGACATAGTTCATTAATCTTTGAAAAGTGGCGGGAGCTCCAATTAGGCCAAAAGGCATTCTCTTAAACTCGAAATGTCCTAAAGCCGTACTGAATGCCGATTTTTCCCGGTCTCCTTTCTCCACTTCCACTTGGCTAAGTCTAGGGTGGAGAAATATGGACTATTCCCTAGCTGATCCAAATTTTATCAATCCTTGGAATCGGGAAAACTTGCTTTATTGTGACTTCGTTAACTTTGCGGAAATCTACCACAAGCCTCCAGCTCTTCTTCCCGTCCGCCGATGCATTCTTTGGTACCAACAGCAATGGCGAATTCCAGGGCGATACGCTAGAGGTTATTATGCCATTTCTTTTCAACTCACTAATCTGTCGGTTGATCTCCCCGCGTTGTATGTGAGGCAGCCTATACTGCTTCTTATTAACGAGGGTCTGTTCCGGCCTTACGGGTATCGAATGCCTGATCGCTTTTTTGCAGGACAACTTGTCCCCTTCCAACCAAAAAACGTCGTGATAGGCGGCAAAAATTCGTTCGATTGATGCCACCTCTTCGGGGTTCAAGTCGGAGTCTTTTGGAATAACTTTGAGTATTCGCTCCATCCTTCTCCGGACGTCAAATTTCTGCATTAAACGGATTGAATTTTGCGGTGGTGTCTTGAAATTCGCATTGTTACTGAAGCGGGGTTTAAATGATGGAGGTATTTCAAAATCCGTTTCCTCTGAATTCAGCACGGGAACGTGAATCGTACTCTCTTTCACTTCAACCAAGACTGCTGCCAAATAAACCCCTGGCGAAATTTCTTGTTTATCTACCACCACCGTGGACTTTTCCCGTGTTTGTCCTTCCACACAGAATGTTCCCTGCCGTAACTCTTCTCGCCATGAAATCAAGGGGAGACTCCTCTGCCCCTCGTCAGAGTCAAGTCTCTTAAATCGACAATTGATCTATTCCAAAACTGCATTTGCCGGTACCAATAATACCAGGTGCTCCGTGTCTTCGCGACTGATGTTCATTGCTCCGCTCGTTCGAGAAGTTCCCCCGAATGCTCCCGCAGATCCTTTGTCAATGAACTATCAATCTGTACGTCGCCTGATAGGCAACTGCGCTTCACCAAGCTGGTGTCCGCTCCACTACCGACTAGCGAGAGGATACTCCCCGTTTTGGCTTCTTTGCATAGTAGCCTAATAAAGACCGAGTCCGCAAAAGGTGAGCCATAGTTCAACAGAACTTCCCCGGCGCCTACTTTGTTTACTTCGGGCGTCCAAATCGACGTTGACCTCTTTGGCTTCACACGTTCCTTGGTGCTCACTTCTCGCAACCCAGGCAAACGACTCGTAGTCGTTCCTGCTAACCCTACACAGTCTCTAGTGCTCAATTTTCGCACCCCAGGTAAACGACTCGTAGTCGTTCTTGTTAACTCTACACTATCTCTGGTGCTCAATTTTCGCACCCCAGGCAAACGACTCGTAGTCGTTCCTCTTAACTCTATACTATCTCTGGTGCTCAATTCAAGCACCCCAGGTAAACGACTCGTAGTCGTTCCTGTTAATTCTACACTATCTCTGGTGCCCAATTCCCGCATCCCAGGCAAACGACTCGTAGTCGTTCCTGTTAACTCTATACTATCCCTGATGCCCAATTCTCGCACCCCAGGTAAACGACTCGTAGTCGTTCCTGTTAACTCTACACTATCTCTGGTGCCCAATTACCGCACCCGAGGCAAACGACTCGTAGTCGTCCTGTTAACTCTATACTATCTCTGGTGCTCAATTCCCGCACCCCAGGTAAACGACTCGTAATCGTTCCTGTTAACTCTACACTATCTCTGGTGCCCAATTCCCGCACCCCAGGCAAACGACTCGTAGTCTTTCTGTTAACTCTATACTATCTCTGGTGCTCAATTCCAGCACCCCAGGTAAACGACTTGTCGTCGTTCCCGTTAATTCTACACTATCTCTGGTGCTCAATTCCCGCACCCCAGGCAAACGACTCGTGGTCGTTCCTGTTAACTCTATATCCTCTACAATCTCTAGTTTTTTTCCTGATATCGTCGAGGGTTTACCCCGCTTCCCAGACTATTTGTCCCCTGCATTTGCCAGCATTCAGACTTTATGTGGCCTGGCTTATGTAATATCGTAAATTATCATTATTCAATAATTAATTTACGTTGAATATATGGAGTACTAAAGTAAATGTATAAGTACTTCGTAAGTACTAAACATCTGCATGAGTCCATTCGCACAATGAATTCGCATTTGAATTCATGAATGATTATTGAATTCTTGAATTAGAAAGACCTTTGTATGAATGATAATGAATTCAGCCACTGAAGTTGTGTTGTACTTGGTTGTGCTTCGCGAAGATGAAGATTGTATTTATTCGCCCCTTAACACGATCGAACTCGAACTCACATTCAATAACAGAGCGAACGACAAAAATAAGGGCCACTTGCAATGAGACCGATGAGTTATTGTTATTCATAGTCATGTGTACTTTCTTTTATGCGTTTACTTTTGCGTGTAACAAAACAGTACTGACTTATTACAACCAAAACTGCCTATTCGGTTCAAACACGTGCTTGAATTATATTAATATTTTTATAATTAATTTCTAATTGTATTACATTATTTAAGAATGGAGGTAAGGTGTATTGTTGTAAAACTTTATAGATTAGAGCCTAATTATAAGAAATGCTATGAAGGATACATCAAATGTCAGTTGAAATTTTACAATTTGGACAAATAAAAGAAAAGATAATAAGAGGAGAATATAAAATAATTCTACGAAGAAAAAACATGTCATAGAAAACATTGTATTTATATGACAAATAATAATAAAAAAAACAACTTTTAAAAACGCAGTTCGATGCGCAAGGTAAATGCGATAAGTGCATAATTTGGTACTCTGTATCGATTACGCAAACGCTTCGCAAAATAATTTGAAAAAGGGGCAACTCCGGCATCTTAAAATAAATAAAAAGCGAAAATCACAAAATGAAACGTCAAAACTTGTAAGCAAAAACATTTTTATTAAATGTGTGTGTCGTGTTTTGTATTAAAAATAAATTAATATAAAATAAATAGTGATGGATTCAGTGGCATTATGGCTGGAAGAAGAAAATGAACATGTTGAACGTGTTACAAGGAGAATTCTGAGAGAATTCTGTGCAAAAGGTTTTCAAACATTTAATTTTTGTAGTTTTGTACAAAATTTTCGCCTTAATAAAGATGCGTTTATGTATGTGTTAAACGCTATTCAACACGACCTCATCGTTCCAAAGAGATCTACAGCACTTCCAAACGCAATAAAAGTGGCTGCTGCTTTGAAATTGCTTGGACAAGGTGGGTATCAACACCAAATTGGGCAAGACCATCTTTTAGGACTATCGCAGCAATCTATATCGCGTTGCTTACAGGAAGTTTGCATTGCGATTGAGCGAATACTCTGTCCCAAGCACATAAAATTTGAGGCAACTGCGGAAGAGGAAAACGAAGTTAAAAAAGGGTTCTTCCAGACATGTAACATTCCTGGGGTGATTGGGGCAGTGGACAGTACCCATATACAAATAATCCCACCGGCCAGGAATGAACACTTATACTTCAATAGAAAATTAAAGCACAGTATGAACGCTATGGTAGTGAGTTATTATGTATGTACATATGTATTTGGCTTATTAAATCTCTCTGTAATATTACATTTTTAGATATGTGATCACAAAATGATAATTAGATATATTGATTGTCGATGCGGTGGTGCAAGCCTAGCAAAGCGCAAAGCACAAATTAAAAGAACGTTTCGAAAGAGGAGAAAAAGGATTTTGGCTGATTGGTAATTAACTTAAGATAACTCTAATAGATTTGTTTCTTATTTACTTTTTTATTTCTCAAAAAGGCGATTCGGGCTACCCCCCTGAAACCCTGGCTACTCACTCCATACAGAAACGCAACGGAAAACTCATCCGAGGCAATTTATAATAAACAATTTTGTAAAGGAAGGTCCATTATTGAGATAGTATTTGGAGTTCTAAAAGGTAGATTTCGGTGCCTGTTAGCAGCCAGAGAGTTGCATTATTCACCAGAGACAGCGATTCAATTAATGAACGCGCGAGTTGTTTGGCATTTCCACAATATAGCTGTCCTTTGGCCAAATCGCTATGTTGCTGCATAAAATCAACCAAAATTTCAAATTGCCGTTGTTGAGTTTGCAATTTTTTATTCTTTTCCCTAAAAAATAATAATTTAGTTACAAATATAAAAATTTATTTGTTTGGTATTTCGGCTTCTTCGCGTTTGGTATTTCGTTAACGCAAAATATTTCCGTTCAAACAAAGATTTTGACATACGCTTTCGTATTACAGAGTGCGGTGATGCCAGATTTGCGAAAACGGGGAAAAAAAGATGCGAAAGGAAGATGCGAAAACGCATTAGAGAGTACCAAGTGTTCGATTAGCTATAATTTTTCTTTCGCATCGCAATACAGAGTAACCCCCCAGTTTTTGACTACAAAAACTTTATATATGACACACAATATGAAATCAAAAACACACATTTTTTCAAGTACTTCTCCCTTAAAAACACGTTAGCCACGCCTTCTCCGCCCACAAACCGAAAATTTTAAATCTAATTTGAATTTGATAGATCATTTTTGTCACCGCCACGAGTCTGCTTGCAAAGTTTCAGCTCGATTGGATCACGGGAAAATGGTTAAAAATCTATTCAAAGTTTTTTCTTTTGTAAGATTTAATAGAATAATTCGGGTAGGTGAATGATTTTCTATAATTCGAATACATTTAATAAAAAAAATGAATCTCACCACTACTTCGTAAAAGTACTGGCCTCACTCGCGCCAACGCTGTTATTTACAACATACATTCATACCGAAGCAAACGAATTCAATGAGTTCGGGTTGTGCTGAGTGTGAATCATAGTTTGTGTGAATGCTACAAGTTGACGAATTCGAAGAAATTCATGCTTTAGCAAACTCGAGTCTCTTTTGCTTTCACTCATTGGTTCCCATTGAAGGTTAATTGAGTGAATTGAATGTCAAAACTGATAGTGAGTGCCTCATGGGCAGGGTGACCATATCAAAATTTTTGAACGGAGGACATTTGGTCAGAAAACGGAGGACATTTGAAATTTTCGGAGGACAGTTTTTTTAAAATTTAAAAGATGCTCATTGGAATGATAAAAATAGTTTATTATCAAGAAAACAAATAGTTTTTGTGTGCAACAATACAGACTAATAACATTTAAAAGTGTATTGCAAATAATACATACTCATATTAGTACCTTACATGTTTACTATAAACTTAAAAGAATTAAAAAAAAAATTCCCAAATTACATTTAAAAAAATAATCACATTCATGTTTAAAAGTAAATATAAGACTAGACTACATAATTTCAATATTAACTTAAAAGTATTTAACAAAAAACAAAAAAAAATCACAAATTAAATTTAAAAAAATAATCACATTCATGTTTAAAAATAAATATAAATGACTTTGGACTAGCTAATAGGAACTAGTGAGTTGAAGTTGAAGGATCAGTCGAAGGTCCCTTAATATACTTATCTGAGTTAGATATTTTTTTTAGAATTTCCGGGTTTGACAGCAAATACTTATAGAATTCTTCACAAGAGTAGTTTTTAAAGTTATATTTTACAATAAGCATGCCTTTAACTGATTCTATTTTGAAACGGTTCCTTTCATTTGTCCACTGTGCCTTAATCAACGAAAATACCCTCTCCACACTGCTATTGGAGCCTGGTATAGCGAAAATAAACTGGCAAATGTTCAAAAGTTGGGAATAGACTTCAGCTGGACAATTGTTGTGGTTGAAAAAGTCAACCCACTGAAGATGGCAGGGTTTGTTAAAAAAACTTTGTTGTTGTGTTTTTAAAAAGTTTTTTAGAGCCTGAAACTCGTCAAAAAGATGGACATCGTCCAAAGAAATTCCCTTTTCCTGGAGATATGCAATGCACGGACATAGGTCGTCGAAGCGCAAATTCTCTGCTGCGCCGAGGTTAAAGTGCATCCACTCAAATACTGCAAACTCTTCCAGCGAACAAGTCCATTTTTTTAAATAGTCTGAACAGGACTGATAAACGTTAAGAGCTTCGTCAGTAAATTTATTTAACACCATTTGTTGTATCGTGCCATCATCTCGTAAAGTTTTAAGCAGTTCCTTTACTTTAAATGGAATGAATTTATCACTTTGTCTTGCCTCGCTTTTGCATTATTTACGATTTACATATTTCTATTTGTTTCTAATCACTAAAGGAGGACAAATACCACATTTTTCAGAAAGGAGGGAGGACAGGAGGACAGAGGTGAAAAAAGAGGACATGTCCTCCGAAAAGAGGACGTCTGGTCACCCTGCTCATGGGTAGGTTTTTTAGCATTCATGCAGATGTTTAGTACGCACTCCACTACTAAATCCCTTTTCACTCAGAAACGTTTATGTTTACCATCACTAATGACATAGCATACGCTCATTCGCAGTCACATAGCATACCCACATTTGCAGTGACATAGTCTACGCACAATTGCAGTGAGACAGCATACAAACTTTAGTCAGTAATGCCCACTATATTTTACAGTGATAGTTTTTGTAGTGTTGCAACACTTAATTGAGTGAAAAGATGCTCAACTGTTGCCCCAAAGCTTTACTGATCATCCGATATTGAGTTGTTTTCTGTGGTCATAGGTTGAAGTGAATGTCAACCTAAAATAAATAATTCAATTGTGTTCGAACTGCAGAAGTGAAAAATACCCTTGTTTTGTTATTGAAGTGAAAATTGTATTTCTGAAAGTGATAATTGACGTAAATTTCTTTAACATCAACTTTAAATTGGTGATGTTCTGCATACTGAGAAGTCTGTCTCTTTTCTCGTAAAATTCAAGTTCTCTGTCTAAAATTGTATTAGGTAAATCAAATGGTTATTAAAAGGTGATAAATGTTTAGTGGCTAATGACCATTTCATTATCAGATATTGGGGTCATCCGTCCTCCAAAAGAGAAGTTAATTTCTTGGTCGGAATTAGTGGCCTTATTTGGAATTGGCAAGAGAAAAATTGAAACCAAAAGCCATTTTGTGGGATTAAATCAAAAGTGTCGCCTATTTTTTCTACTCGCAATAAGTCAGGCCTCGCTCTGTCAAGGATCATATTTATCCCATACAACAGCATCATAACCAAGAAAATAATTCCACCTTTAATCAACTTTTGAGAAAATCAACATCAGATTTCTGCAATATCAAATTTCTGCATCATCAAATTTTTGCAAATTTATATGAAATTTCAAAATTATTTCTTTATGGTTTCCCTTCCTAAACAACTATATCAGTCTAACTAATTTCAATTCCATGCTTACAAAAAAAAAAAAAAAAACAATGTCTTAACGTTTTCATTAAAAGTATTAATTTATTTTGTTCTGTATTAAAATTATGAACTCAATATGCAAAATCAACTAAGAATATCAATTACCGTACACTTTAACATTTAAAAGAAAAAAACCCTGATTAACTTGAAATTACATGAATTTTCCAAAGGATTAAAATTCGAATCACAACCTACCTATGTCTAAAGTAGACATTTAGAGCACTTTTTTTACGTTGTGTTCCGAATTTTAAATAATATCAGACTTAAAAACCCTTATTTGTATCTTATCAAATCACCAAACCTAAATACTATAAATACTATAAACTTCATCGAACCTCAAAGAAAGTTCTTTCAGCAACGTTGGATGTCATACCAAAAAACGTAAGTTTTCTTTATTTCATATTCTGATATACACATACATATATAAATATGTAATTTTTGCCTCATGCACTTTTTTTCGCTTTGTCCACTTTCGAATGGGAGAGTGTTTGACGTTCCTGTGATCCTTACCATTTCGTTTTGTTTCTTTCATTTATTGTTGATTTTGTTATGATTTAAATTTTTTTTTATTTTATCTTCATGTCTACAAGATGTGAAACTTCAGGGTCGTAGGGAAGAAAGGTTTGTTACTAGGGGTTTTTCTATTATATTTTATTTCAGCCCTAGAAAAACCTAACGGATGGGAGGATTGAGAGGCTTAGAGCTGCAACATCTAGGCTCTATAGAATCGCATGTTAAAATCGTAGGCATATTTTTTGTTGGCTTTATTATTATTTTGGGCTTAATCGCACGTGATATTTTCTTTTTGTAAATTGTAAAGGGTCAGCTGACGCAATGGAACAAGTTCCCCGCCCACATTCTCCGAACTGGCTGGCTTGCCGAGCACGTGCGTAGTGTTCCAAACGTGGGCCATATTCATCTTTGAAATTTTTAGTCGGTATACTAAACCCATTTTCAAATTCCAAACTTTACGAATTTGCCCCTCTAATACAATTTATTACACTTACCACAGTGGAAACACTTAACCACTCGGTGGTGATTTCCCCTACTATTTGTCTTCTCTGCCGCGCAATTTTCACTGGGCTCGTGACCGTATGCTTGGCACCGTTCACAATGAGGAGTATTTTTCCTTATCTAGCATACGTCCCTAGTATGCCCCAGCTTTTGGCAGAAAGAACACTGTAGTCGGTCTCCACTGGTTTTCACCTCGTCTTGCCGGTGTTCTATAAATCGGAGCTGGGTTTGTTCACGCTCCACCTTCCTCAGTAGTCGCTCTACCGTTGCCACCAGTCCTGACATAGAGTCCAACCCTCTTGTTCCTCTATCGTCATCTTGATACATTTCATGGTACCCGATTCTATTGGTTGGTAGCTCATCGCCCCTCTATAGTGTTGCCATGCCGTTAATGGCTTTTCCAGCAAATTATCTAACCGGGTGATTGTGCTTGGCAACAACCTACCCCGCACCATCGGGTCCCGAAGGTCCGACGTGAAGGATGCTTTCAGTTTTTTTCCAATTCCGTCACTACTATGTCATCTGCCCTACCTTTGTATGACTCCGCCAAAATTATCTTCACTGTGCAGGACAAAGTCTGGAGTCGTCTGGCAAACTGCCGAATATCTTCGTCACTATCACCTATCGTCAGTTGATAGGCGTCTCCGTACAATCGTTGTTTGAGGATGTCGATGAAATCGGCCATCCTTTCGCTTGGCAGCCAACCTACAGCCGTCTACGAATTTGTAAACGTCCGTTTGGAGGGTCGGGGATTGTTCCCCCCGAAGGTGGTCATCAGTGCCTGTACTGTTTTAACTAAGTGCACTGCCGACATTGTCCCAGGGACTTTCCTACCAACCTTCGCTTTGTTTATCTACTTCTTCGGCCTCCCGTAAGTTCTCCCTTACCGTTTCCTTTAGTTTTCTGTTTTGAGTTTCTAGCGCGCGTAACTCTGCACGCAACTCCTCTATTTTGCCCTCCCTAACTTCCTCGTTGGCTTCCACTACCGCATAGTTCCTCAAACACGAGATCCGCTTCGTCTAACCGAGTTAGGCTCTGGGTGCCTTGTAATTTTGCTTTCAGCAAAAGTTAATTCTCCTAGCCCCTGCACCTCCTATGGATCTCGGTCCACAGTCTCTCCACAAAGCAGGCCACCCGGATATTCCAGTTATGGATGATCTGCTTTGTGTGTTCTAATTCAGCCAGCAAAGATTCCATTCACTTTGTTGACTTTACTGTCCCTGTGCGCTAGCGTTTTGCCAAAATCGTACAATGGGGGAGAATTGAAAAATGGAAGGAACCTATTTAGCATTAACCGAGAGGAAAAACATCTGAATTGAACGGTGTCAGCAATTATATCTATTGCCTGAAGCCCAATAATTGATCTACAATGTAGTGGAGTAAACGTCGAAAATAATCAACTCTAAAGAAAGCAAAATCATATGCAAAGAATCCCTGTGTGTTATATCCTACATGGGTGCCTGAGTACATATATTAATAAAAACACAAAGTATTCAATTGACTACGAAACACCAAATTTGCTATCTTTACCTGCTTCTACTCTATTGTTGCTGGCAGTGAGTTGATAAGTGAAAGAAAATGCAAAACAACATTTGCGTTCATAAATTATCCCAGCCCTTCATAGTCAAAGTCTTGTTCTCGGTATTGTTGCTAAATCCATGAAGTGTGTTTGATAATTGGCGGATACACAGCGCGAAGGTACAAAAATAATAATCTACATTTATACACATGTACGTACATATATGTGCAATTGAAATTCAAAGAGTTTCCGTAGATGGTTTAACGTTCATTAATCAAAGCAATATACCCACTTACGCACTCCCCGCATGTGATCCAGTAGGATCCAATCCTACCGGCTGCGCCAAATTTTTGTGTATTTTTTTTTATTACACAAATCACAAACCGGTAGGTTCGGATACTACTGGCTGTGCCAAAAATGTTGTGGATCTTCGTAGGGTTCTACTGTGCCACGGTGTGATGTGACTATAGCAGGACTTTACGATGTCCGTTCGTGTAGTGTTGTGTGTACCTATGTGAGTTGACGCGTATCACCTCTAAGGTGATACACGCTGACTTATTTTCATAAAGACGCGAGCTCGCACACTTAAACCAATGCTCAAGAGCACTTATGGTAGTGGACCTGAAAAGAAAAACCAGAAGACAATATACCTTTAGGTCAAGGAATAACCCGTTTCACTTTTAGTTCATTTACTCACCGACTTAACCATGTGTGGGTGTGTCATCTTTATTTATATATTATTTCTATATTATTTGTTCTGCCTCCAGCGACTGAGAACCAAACAAAAAACTGCTCAGAAATAGGAGTCAGCAAAAACAACCACATATTTCTGCATAGGAAAAAATGCAACGTTTGTGCAAAACTCATTGACACACGTTCGTCATTTCCTTGTTTATTAATGTGCCAATGCTCCCATAGGGAAAAATGCACAGTAAATATTGACCTACATTAATTACTTCAGTTTTGGGATGTCGCAACAAAATTGATTCCCATTCTCAAGTGACAGAACCTTACAGCTACGCCCTACGCTAATGTTGGCAATAATAAGACACCTTACAAACTATTTGTCACAATAAAAATATGATGCTTGTCAGGTCACGCAAGTCACCTGGTATGGACGGAATAGCCGAAGAGATGTTTGAAAGCATCTGGAAGGCTATTCCGGAGTACCTAGAGGCTTTGTACAGGCATTGCGTACATGCTGGTTATTTTCAGCGTCAGTGGATTATCTGTTGTGAATGAGGATGTTGGAAAGGTTTCAGGAGGTAGGGCGCCGGGAGTTGCGCCTTTGGCGCAAAGTTTGTATGCAAAGTTTGTGCATACGATAATGACCTACTCATCATGGTTGAGGGTCGCTCTCGTTCTCAGTTGGAGCAGAAGGTCCTGGTCGTGATGACGATAGTCAGGCGGTGGTCAGAACATGTCGGTACAGATGTTGCTGTCGATAGGACCAACATGATGCTCTTATCTGGCAAGCCACTTATTCGTTTGTCACCGAATTGAAGTACTTGGGCGTTGCCATGGGAGAGCGAGTGTACTATTTGTCTTATTTGGTTAGGCTGAGGGGTAAGCTGGTCAGCATTGTTGGCTACCTTAGACATGTGCTGAGGAGTGACTGGGGGCTTAGTAAACGAGCTGTTCGTATCGTTTATCAGGGGCTCTTTGTTGCCATATCATCTTACGCGTTCCCAGTGTGGTACGAATCAGTGAAGTTTGCATCGGATATCGTAAGATCGCCTCGTGTTAGAAATTGGTGTTATTGGCTTGTATGCCAAGTACTGATGGGTGCTGCCCGGCTGAATCTTGTTGCAATCCTTGAGTAGGGCTGAGCTTAGAGGGCTCTTGGACGAACGTGTCTTGTCGAGATGGCAAACATGTTGAGAAGAGAGACATAACGGACATACCACATTTAGGTTTTTGCCAGATGTTAGGTTCGCTGGGAGAAACCCTTATTTGGTTTTAACCTCTGTCTTGGTTTTTGTTGACGGGACATGGGTCACTAAATGCCTTTATGCATAAGAGAGCCCTGTCCGATCGCGAGTCGTGCAATTGTGGTGCACTAGTCGAAGACTGTACGGCGTAGGACTACTACGACGTAATTGCGGGAAGTAGGTTTGCTGACCTCTTCAAGGCAGTCTGACCTGAGGATTGAGTAGTTGCAAGAGTGTTCGGATCGTGCGGATCCCACAATCTCGTTCAGCTTGATAGACGGCAGCTGTTGCTCGTGTGCAGGGACACCAGTCGCTGGACCGCAAGGGGTTGCAACTGAGAGTAGATTAGTTACAGAGTTTGACCAAAGGCTTTGTCTGGTACCGAGGGTGATAGGGATACACACGAGTAGGTCTCGGGTTCGTGCCCTGTCATCTGTATTTTTTTGATCTCTCGGGGGATGCGGATACGCATGGGTTTTTCTATTGCTATATTTCATAATTGCCGTTCACCGTACCCAAACGGAAGGGGTTTGGAGCGTTCCCTGTCTCCCACCGGTGAAGATACTACATCCTTACAATGTAGTATTGACCGTTCCATCTATCTGGAGTCTCCACACCTGCAGGTATATAAAAATGTCCAGTCTGTATTCTTTTGCCGCAGGGCGACAAATCCCGTGAAGTGTGGCACAATTTGCTTTGCTACGCATCTCCAACCGGTGAGTTTGGCTAGCAGCGTGGGGATCAGGGGGCCCCGGGGCTGAGTTCCCGCCTAGTCATTTGGTGTAGGATCCCTAGTGGGAGCATCACGCGGGCTGTGGTTGATACCAAAATTGCTGGTAGAGACTGTGTGCTCGAATATAGAGTTGCATTGCAACCGGGTGTAGAATAGTAGAGGTGGTAATATAGGCCTCACCTCCGCCAATAGGGATTATGTTCCATACTATCGTAATCAATTTGGTATCTCCTGGCTGGAAGAAAGGGTTGACAATTGCGGTAGCACCAAAATTGTCAGCCCCTTTTCCCAGATAGTCCAAGTTTTACTTGCTTATCCCAGGGGGCGTTGGCAATCGCATTGAAATATGCCAAGTGCGTCGCACATCGTAAGTAAAGCCTTCACGGCAATACTCACGTTAAACCCTCTTGGACCCTGTACTAGTTTTCTTTATGCTTATTTATTACACTTTTGTTCCTATGACATAAACAATGTACAGAAATTATTTAATGTTATGTTTCTGCAATATAAAATAATCAAACTAATTAATAAAAGTAAAAGTTTACAAAATAATTTTGATTTTTTTAATTTTTTGACCGTTCGAAAAGAGGGTTAAATTTAGAACAATTTTAAACATCGAGAAATTATATATAGCTTTGTTAAAAATGATTTCTCAGTGTTTTGTTGTGGAAGTGTCGTTAATAAAATTACGTATTCATTATTATTTTTTTCGATTTTGGACTGGCTTCGGACAATAGGAAAAGAAAGGTGAGAAGAAGTCAAATAAGTATTCCTTGGTAACATTAATGACGAAGTCTGTAAAGTAGACCATTAATGAGGTATGCACCAAACAATCCGGATTCAGTGGTAGAAGTTCAGCGTACGAAGGCTACATTAAGGTTAGCAACAAGCGGATAAATACTGAAGTGAATGATATTGAGCATGGTTGGGAACTCCAAGCAAACCTGCCACCGAGCTTGGCCTGGTAATTATCATTCCAAGTGAAATTAAGGAATTATTAAAACAGACGAGAGACTGTGGCTTGTTGAGAGCTTGTGGAGAGGTAAGACAACCTAACAAATAAGTATTTGAATCTTAAATCTAGTTGTCGATGAATGTTTTTTGACGGGGAAAATCAAGATTAGTTTATAACACTGACTTTAATTGATTTTAGTAGGTGGCCACGATCCCATCGATCTGGCAACACCAAAATCATATGTTTCCAATCTATACTTTTGTTTTCTTTTCCTCAATAATTGCATCATTATGCCGTTAGAAATTTTGTTGTTGTAATCCCACGAAAAGAGGAAGAAACTGTTAGCTCAGGCACATGTGCAAAGGAATGACAGCTCAAGTAAGAAAGACGATCGTTGCTAAGTTAATCAGTTTCCAATGATAGATGATAGCAGTCGGTCATCAACAAACAAGTTTAAAAGAAAAAAAAAATAAAAAAAACAGACAGGAAACGGATAACAAGGAATAACGTGAGAAGTTAACTTATTTGCAGTTGTACATATAACTAACTTTTGTCTGCTATATATTGTTTTGACACCATGTGTAATTGATATCGCTTTGCAATAAATTGCCTCATTTAAATTTTCAATTCGGAAAAGTTATGCGAAAATTGGAGGCTAATGAAAAGAGACAGTTATTGCAGTTCTGTTAACTTACAACACTGATTTGACTGATCTAATATAAAATGCGATTACTTCAACATTTCATTTTATATACCAGTGGAAAATGGTTTTGTGTTTACCCAATAAATTTAATCTTCAAGAGATTTATAGAGAAGCTATCTGTTGTAAAACATATTTAAGCATTTTTAATTACGATTAACAAGTGAAATTGAACATTGAACACATTAATCTACGTTATGAAAACGATAACACCCTAGTGCACTTCAAACGGGCGTATTATTTGAATGTGGAAAAATATAAATTTTTCATATGTAATAAATAAATAAAATATTTGAAATAAAGAAACGTCTACAACTTCTGTAAAAACATCATTTTTAATCTATCCGGCTTCGACAATGATATCATCATGTTCCTCGGCAGCAACAGAGCAGTTTCTTCAACATCGCCAGCAGATTCATCATCAGCAGTAACATCATTTTCATCATTATCAGGATTAGATTTTGTTAATTATTGTATTCTATAATTGTATGTATATGTATATTAATGTTATCTATTCTCTATATCCTGTATTAATATTACAGGATATCTATTCTCTATATCCTGTATTAATCCATTAAACACATGAAACAGATTTTAAGAGTGTAACGCATAAAATTTTAAGAAGTCTCACCACCTAAATTACATATATTGAAAGTAGCTACACTTGTAGAAAAAGAGGTTTGTTGCTAAATTAAAGTTCTTTTTTGTCCACAGTATATTTTGCTCATTAATTCATATCAGATGAGACGAATGAAATCTGTTGGAGAGGCTATAAACTAAGTCAGTTTCGCTTTATTTAAAAATTTTACTTTAACTAGACTCTTCCAAGAAAATATTTTTTCACATTTATTGATACTATATCTTTTGACGATTTTTCTACCTCTTAAGATTTTTTTAAAATTCTATTTACAATTTGGATAATCATAATTAAAATTCCTAGATTTTCAATAGTTTTCCTATCTATATAATTAAATTCAAAATAATTTCCACACTGCATACTGTGTTTGACCGATACGGCAAAGAACGTTAGATAAATAGGACTTAACATTGATTAGCCATCACGTTTCGCCTAATTGTAATTCTGGCACAGAACAGTCAAGTTCTTTAAGCCAAACCACTGCTCTTCAAGGATTTTCTGAAAATTTAATCTCTAAAAACATGCCTACGGAAGGAGATAATCGTCCTCCAATCATTGTGAATAACAATGAGGGAGCTAACGTCACAAATAATGATGTAATATCTGCTATTAGATCTATTCAACAGGAATTTAGAACTGAAATTGACTCTCTAAGGGCCTCTACATCCACCTTAACTCAAAATTCAATTTCAAACGCGACTGAAAATGCTCCAACTCATGTTTTGCCTAATGGTTCTGAGAACCCAATTCATAATGTCAATTTCAATTCAAATAAAATCGACCTTGAAAATTTGAAAATTAAATTTGACGGTACTGGTGGCATATCAGATTTTCTTTTTAAACTAAATACGTTATATATGTATAACAGAACTCATTGTTCATACATTTTCTTTCTGGTAAAGCCGAGTGATGGTATTGGCAATTCATTAAACAAAATGAAGACCATCCTTTCGCTCTTTTGGAATATTCTCTTAAACAAGAATTCGGTACATTAGAATCTGATCACAAAATTATAGGTATAATGACGATTCATATGAGAAAACAGCAACAGAAAGAATCATATGATGACTTTCATTCAACTATTATGACTTTAAATTCTCGAATGAACAAAACTTTTGATAATAAAATTTTAATTGATATTCTGAGACGAAATGTCAACGATAGTCTAAAATTCATGCTTTTTAATGCTGAATCCAAAAATTTACACAGTCTGAGAGAACACGTCAAAAATGCGGAAAAAGTTTTATATGGAACTAAAATTGCCAAATTTAAAGTTTTCTCGTCAAGTCAATGAACTTGAAGTTGACTCAGCTGATGATAATGAAGATTTTAAAAAAGACCTCCAGATAGAAGCTTTTAAGATAAATCGCAGGTATGTAAAACCAGATTACTCGAAAATTAGGCGCTGGAATTGTCAGGAATTTGGACACTCTTATATTTATTGTCCTGAAGAAACCATACACATTTTTTGCTACAAATGCGGTGTACGCGGCGTAGTCACCACAAAATGTAAGAATGAACATATGGGAAACCGGAAGCGGAGCGAGATGGCCACCGGGGACTCTCGATCCCAAAGCTAATCCCCGAGTTGTTATTGGGTAATGCGAGGAGTCTCCCACAAGAAGACGATTCGATTCCAAAGATCTCGGGAGATCTTCAGAATCAAGAATGTCCAAAAAAACCATATGAGCAACTGTAAAATATATAAAAGAATTTTAAATTCTAGGCTTTGTTATGAGAAAAGAAAAACTTTTAGAAAACTCATTGAACCTTCTCTTCTATGCAACGGTAGTGATTAGAGACCTTTTGCAAAGTTTAACATTTTTAATAAAACCCTGTGCGGTTCACTAGACTCTGGAACTAGTGTGTCTGTTCTTGGTAAAAACAGTATAAATTTTCTCGAACGTAATAACATCAACTTCAAATCTTTTGGATCTTTCATATCTACCGCCGATGGTTGAAAAAAGTCAGTTTTAGGACATTGCACATTACCCGTAACCTTTAAAGGAATTGCTAGAGACGTTGATTTTTATATTGTACCTTCGTTAACCCAAGAAGCTTATTTGGGCTGAGCCTTTTGGCGCTCTTGATCTTTCCTGGTAGTCCTCTATACCAGTACCGTGTGATACCCTTTGGTCTTTGTAGCGGTCCGCAATCAATGAACCGTCTAATGATAAGGTCATTCCATCATGTTTAAGAGAGAATGTTTTCATTTATTTTGATGACCTGTTGGTCTGTAGTGCCTCCTTCGATGACCATATGAAGTTACTTCGGGAGGTAGCAAATTGTCTTAAGGATGCAGGATTGACCATTAATGTTACTAAGAGTCTGAAAGTCTGAAAGTAGATCCGGCAAAAGTTTCAGCCATTGTTGACTTTCCCATACCTAAAACCCCGCGACAGGTTAGACGCTTCATTGGTATGGCAAATTGGTATCGTGCATTTATACAGAATTTCGCTGATCTAGCAGGTCCTCTGACAGATAGTCTTTGTGAACGTAATGGTAATTTTTCTTTGGTTCCAAAGGCAATAGAAAGCTTTAATAAACTGAAAATCGCCCTGTCTAGTGCGCCTGTACTAGCTGTACTAGCTCAACCTGACTTTTCCAAACGTTTTATTATTCAATGTGATGCTTCACGTATTGGCGTAGGTGGTGCATTATACCAAGTGGATGAGGAAAACCGAGAAAGACCAATAGCGTTCGTTTCACAAAAATTAAATCGTGCCCAGAGAAATTACACAGTCACAGAGCTTGAGTTTTTAGCCGCAGTGATGTGTGTAAAGTGTTATAGGCCTTATATAGAACGATTGCCCTTCACTATAACCACCGATCATTCCAGCTTGAATTGGCTGATGACTCAGAAATATTTGAGCGGTAGATTAGCCCGTTGGAGTTTAAAACTCCAGGAACAGAAAAGGCTCTTTAAATATAGTCCCAGACATGCTGTCTCGATTTGATGTTGATTCCTTGGAAATTAAGCGTAGCTTTCCATTATTTTTCGATTATTTTAATAACGCAGAATACGAAGATTTATGACGGACTATTATAAATAATAAAGATAATTTACCCGACATTTGTCCGTCAAATAACCTAATTTACAAAAGGGTTAAGTTTCGCCAGGCGATTGATAATGAAGAAGAAGGTCTTTGGAGATTGTACCTCCCTAAATCCTTAACCAGGGCACGACACCATTTGCCACGGCGGTTATTTCAAAACTCTTTCCCGAGTGCGTCAAAAGTATTATTGGCCCTCAATGATCATTGATATCAATGATTCCTCCAGCCCAAAATCCACACCACACAGTGACACGTTGAGGATTCATTTGCTTCTCGTGAATCTCTCGAGGATTTTCCTTACCCCTAATGCGACAATTCTGCCTATTGACGAAGCCATCAAGATGGAAATGGGCCTCGTCACTGAAGATGATTTTATCGGCAAAATCAGCATTTTCATGTTGTCTCTCCAATACCTAATTATCGAACTCCCTTCGCTGTCCATGGGCAGCTGGTCCTGAGTCAATTGAACTTTGTATGCATGAAGATGCAAATCTTTCGTCAAAATTCGCTGCATAGTGGATTTGGAGACACTAATTTGCTGAGCTCGGTGTCGAATTGAGGTAAATGGAGTTTAAGCGATATCATCACGTACAGCTGCGATATTTTCGGTCGATCGACCAGGTCGAAGGCGCGTTGTTGTCTTTACATCACTAACAAATTTATCTATTAATCTCTTTACAGTTGACTCTTTTGGAGCTTTGGAATTTGCGAACTGTAGTCGCAAAACTTTCACCATTTTGGTAAACAATTTCACAATGAGAAAGTGTTGTTCATTCGTGTAGCGCTCCATTTTTACTAACCTCGTACCTTTTACTAGCAAACAATAACAATTGTTCAAATGTCAAACAATCACACTTCGAATGGCGCCAAATTTAAATCTTGCGTTCTTGCATAAAATTTCATACATTTCTAACAGATTTTCAGAAATAATTAGGTGATCTTATATGTGGATGTTCTGAACATGACGGAGCTATACACAAATCGGGATTACATAAAACTCGCCATTATTAATACCAGTAACAAATATGACAAACTACTACTACACTTTTATTTCAAATGAATTCAAAAATACCACATTGTTAAATATTTTTGAAAAATGTAAAGACACCTCCAAATTTTATAACGGAAAACTTTACACTAAATAGCATATAAGGCAAGTTTCACACTGGTGACATATGACTGATTCGGATTGTATTGAAGATACCAATGTCAATTTGTTTGATGGGATCCCAGGATCGTATATTGAAACTGTTTGGATCATAGACATATGCTGAAAAATTCAATCTTTTTATTTTGCAGAATTAACATAATTTTTTATCCGCTTCTGGCAAGTCTGCTCCACAACTTTTGGTTGTCGGCTAAATAATCAATCAGCAATTTGTTCGAATGTTTTCGATCGTATTTGCTTACTCGTACGTATCTCATACGCACCACAAGCGGCTCATGACTACAACTGATTGCTCATGGCTCATTAGTACTGAGTAAACGCTCTCACCTATGAGTCTTAGACACGATAAATAAATTAATTCCACTACTTTTAGCACACGAGTTGTGGAAAGCAGCATCTACTCATGAGCCACAAACAGTGAGTGACGAACGACGTCTGCTTTCTCATCAGCTACAATGGTGAGAAACGAGAGAAGCCGTCCAAAATTGAGTGACGGCCATTGTACTCACGGCACATGAAAGTGACTTATGGGTTGCTTATGGACAACCCACTCAAATTGACCAAAGTTGATTGCTTCTCGCTGATTGTTTCCTTCAAACGGTTAAGCTGTTGATAGTACAAATCTGAATTTAATAGTTTGTCCATCGGGTCGCAGCTCACAGGTAATGATTCGCTGATAGTCCCACCAAAAATACAGCAAAATTTTCTTGTCCGCTAATCCTGGTTTGGCCATCGTTTACACAGGCCAACCAAGTGAGTCATTTTTCATCACCAGTTACCATCTGCTTCATAAATTGCTGATGATGTTGCGACTTAGCAGCGATTCACAGATTTTTTCGATTCACGAAATTGTTTTGCTCGTATGGCATCCGCATATCGACCTTCCTTTTGTATCTATCCCTATTCAAATAGTTCCAAACGATCTTTCGTGCAATGTTTAGCTGCTGAGCATTCGAGATAGTCTACTATTCGCTTGATAGTTTCGGCAGTTGGCCCTCTACAGCGTGATGGATCTTTGACATCAAAATTATCGGAGCGATATGGATTGACTGACTGTTACAGTATTAGGACCATTAACGCTATTCACATTGTAACATGGTTTTGTTCGTAGGCTGAGGTAGCATCGTCGTGTCCTGGGTTAAGCTGAAGGACCATAAACCTTTCAGAAATAAAATACAGGATTTACTTTTGTTTAGATTTATTGAATAGAGGTTTTATTTATTCAATTATTTACAGTAAATGCTTGTATAGTTGTTGAACGACTTAAATGATAAAGATCAACTCTTAACTTACAAACTAATTTTACGAACAG
>JAHXMU010025454.1:0-15655 GCA_019455685.1 Philornis downsi
GTTATGGCGTTGCTAGATGGGTCCGTCGAATATGGGCAACCCTGTACCATATTTATTAGAATACACATTTTTACAAAAAGAGCTCGTGCACAAAACGTTGTAGAAAAATTCCTGCTTTAAATTGTCAAAGAAAATAGTAGCTAATAATATCAATACCATCATCTATGAGGATCTCTTATAGAAACGAAAATGTGATTGATACTATTAACTAAATATCAGAATTATTTGCCTTAATTTATTTGCTATACTTATTTATAATGTTTTATTTATTTACTCTCATCCCTACACTGTCGTATTGTCCCACCGTAACTTGAACACCCACCCTCAAATTACTGCTGTACTCAACAGCCCAATAAACCCTCAATAAAATGCAGTAAAATATGAACAATTTGAAAGATAAATAACGTTTCATTGACATCATAAAAATTCAAATAAGAATTGGTTATTAGTTTTTGATAAATATTACAAAATATGGTAGGCTTTTACTAGTCAAAAAAGTAAAAAAAAACCAAACAAGTGTAACAGACCAGCACACACTAAGTGACGCCAGACTATCGCCCCAAAAAAAGCTTAGTTTATAAAATGCGATTTATGTGAAATACAGCGTGATGACGGAAAAGTATTAAAATTTTTAATACCTTTCACTAGTACGCCCACAAACAGTGATATAAGGAATTTGGGTTAATGTTAAAGTAGCTTATTGGAGACTCAATATTCGTTTAAAACTTGCTTAACAATTTTTTACAAAAAAATAAAAAAAAACTGAATAGACATTTTAAGTTAGCCATTAGCTAGAATAATTTATTCTTAATAATCCTTAAGTTTCAAGCGTTTTTTTAAAATTATATTTACATTATTTTTATATTATATATATTTATACACTCTTGTATTATTATTTATACACTCTTGTAACGTTCATGGTGAATTATAGCTGTCATGATTTATAGACCGCAACACACATTTTCAACAAAGGCTATCTTTTGACGTCATTTCCAAACCGATGATATCTCTTCTCCATTTCATTTTGTTTTTAGTTATAAATAAAACTCAACCGATTCCTACAAAAAAACGTAATGATTTACAAAAAATGGTTCGTAACAAAGATTTATTTGCAATCGATTGTAAAATAGGTGCCCATTATCTCAATAGTCTGAAAATTTCAGTGTTTTTATATTTCTTGCATTATATTACATATTCAAACGGAACAGAAATCTGCTGTTAGGTCTTATATCGAACTCAAAC
This sequence comes from Philornis downsi, assembly GCA_019455685.1. Lineage (NCBI taxonomy): Eukaryota > Metazoa > Arthropoda > Insecta > Diptera > Muscidae > Philornis > Philornis downsi. Next base: position 1,243 of record JAHXMU010025454.1, read on the forward strand.
AAAATTTGCGTCTGTTCCTTCTCCACTTCTCTAAATATGGAAAATAGTTGGAGACTTGTGTGAACAGCTTCTTATATTTAAAACGTCTTAGACTCGTTTGTTCTTTAAATAATAAATATTACAATTAGTAATAATAGATATCAACAAGTTAATTTACGTAGGAAATGAAAGCAAAAATGAATGTAAATCTTTTTGATGCACAAACATCCCTGTAGCAGCCTTTTCAAACGGAATTCCCATACAGCTGCGTACCATCAAAATGACAAAGGCACGGAAATTTCAGCAGCCGACATTTACAGTAGGGTCATAAATACGTACTCTTTTTGTTTAGAAAAGGGGTAGCTTGTTGAACGACAAACAAATTTAACAAGAAAATTTGGCATGGAATGGGGAGTAACCATGTACGAGTAGTCAGTTAAAAATTTCATATTGATCTCGAACAGAATTCCCACTTCAAAAATGTCAGAGTACAGCAGCATAGAAAGAAAGAATGCGAATAAAACAAACAAAAAACAGATGATATTCAGTGAAATTCACTTTATTATATTCTATTTTATTTTATTATAATCAATAAAATATGTTGGGTGACACACTAAATGTCAAAATTTCTACACCAAACACATATCAGAACAGAATCTTGTATTGGATTCAAATATCGCATGGTGATGGAAACTTTGTGCAAAGAGTTCCGTTTGCAGCATTTCCAAGTGTTTTCCATAGGAAAGATAATTTCGTTTGAGGTGGATACCAGCTTTTCACAAATTTGTTGAATACACTATCTAAACTTTTCCTAAAGCAAGTGTCAGAATTCCTATGTCCAATCATTTATTAGAAAAAGTTAATATTTGAGTCTCGATCTCTATATGAAACATCGGAGCTCTATTGATTTTTCAAATAGTTTTATTGAAACTTCAAATTTATGCATTTTGATTGCTTGACAATACCCCAATATTAAAACTGTAAACATTCCAGTATTATATAACTGCCAAAGCATCAATCACATGAGAAATCGCATCACATCACGAAAGAAATTGAAATAAAAACATTCCTGTTATAGGAAAGTATCTGTAATTGCATTCCATAACGAACTTTTTGCAAACTACCCAAACGAAAAGTGGGGGAAAGATTGGCTAACATCACAGTCATGCGTTCTTTATGGCTAAACATTTATATATATATGCATATACGAGGTGTGATCAAAAAATAACCGTATGTTCAATTTTTTGATTTTTTTTCTGTTATGTTGGTACACATGTCTGTTATGTATGTATGTTGACAATATAAGACATTTTGGATATTCAGTTTGTTTTTGACAGATAAAAAGGTGAGTCGTGTTTTGGTGTGCTCTTCGATTTTTTACTATTCGAAAAAATGGATCAAAGAAACTGTATTAAATTTTGTGTAAAAAATGAAACTAAATGCGCAAGGACATTTGAAATGGTGACTGTGGCGTTTGGCGAGTCTACTATGAGCAGAACACAGATTCAATTGTGGTATAACCGGTTTAAGGAAGGCCGAGAAGATGTCAATGACGATGCTCGTCCTGGTCGCCCGAGCACGTCAACAACCGATGAAAACATTGAAGCAGTGAAGAAAATGATTTTGGATAGTCGTCGAATCACTATTAGAGAGTTTGCTGATGAGGTTGGTATATCGTTCGGTTCATGCCAAGCAATTTTTACGTATGTTTTAGGCATGAAACGTGCAGCAGCGAAGATTGTTCCAAAATTGCTAAATTTTGAGCAAAAACAAAGTGTGGCGTGGACATCGCTCAGGAGCTGTTGAACGTCGTCAACGACGATCCAGATTTCCTCAAAAAGTTCTTAACTGGTGACGAATCAAGGGTGTATGGCAATGAAACAAAGGCCAATCATCCCAATGGAAGCGTCCAGAACAGCCAAGACCGAAAAAAGCACGCCAAGTTCGGTCAAATGTGAAGGTTTTGCTCACTGTTTTCTTCGATTACAATGGCGTGGTGCATCATAAGGAATGCTACCTTGAAGTTATGCGCCATTTGCGCGAAGCAATTCTTCAGAAACGCACAGAATTGTGGAAAACCCAATCATGGATTTTGCACCATGATAACGCACCAGCTCACACATCGATGCTTGTGCGTTGGTTTATGATCAAAAATAAAACGGCAATCATGCTTTAACCACCGTATTTACCGGACTTGGCCCCCGCTGACTTTTTCCTCTTCCCAAAACTGAAGACACCGACGAAAAGAAAACGTTTTGCTACGATTGAGGGGATAAAAGAAAAATCGAAACAGAAGATGTTGGCGACACAAAAAAGCGCGTTTCAGAAGTGTTTCGAGGATTGGAAAAAACGTTGGCATAAGTGTATTATACCTGAGGGGGATTAATTTGAAGGAAACAGGATAGTTATTGATGAATAAATAAATACTTTTTGAAAAATTGGAAATAACGGTTATTTTTTGATCACACCTCGTATATATATAATTACAGGTATATCTCGTCCATTGACGATAATTGTGCTGAATATTTAGCTCACGCAGAGTACACATGCTTTCAATTTCAGCAAAGATTTTAAAAAACTTGTGAATTATTTAATTCTTCTCATATGCCGTCATATGTACTCGTATGACCTCAACTTATTTGCAGGCCGTGTTTAAACTATTACAGCAGTCTGACAACAAATTCCCGCCCCTAGCGTGACATAAGTTGTCATTAGTATTGTGTGTCATTGTTTGTTAACATAACTATTAAATTAATGTAACTATTTTTTTCGAAAACTTCAGTCACTTTAAAAGATTTAAGTCAGTCACTGAGATCAGTTCAAAAAGTTGCTGCAATCACTGCTATGCAAGATTGTAAATGATGGATATCTTGAAGTATTTAATGGATTTTAGACCAATATGAGGCAAGACAAAGAGAGAGGGAGGTGTGTTGCTGATGACTAAACTGGCAAGCACAAACGAAAAACAACTAGATAACACAGAAATTTTTTAATAACAGTTGTTAGTTAATGCAGTACAACAAAAAAAAAAAAAAAAACATTAAAATCTGTGTAGTAATAATGGCGCGTGATTAATTGGCAGAATGTTTGTCTTGTACAAACATTTAAGATAAGATATATTGACTTTTTGCAAAGAATCAGATAGCAATAATTGATAGCAAAACTACTTTTGTTGGCACGTTGCCTCATTGGCATTAATGAACTGATTGAGAATTATTTGGATAAGATAATGAATGATGCACTTGTTTGTATTACAGACAATGCAAAACAATAGTTTGAACATAACGTTTCATAAAGAATAAAACGAATTTTTTAATTAATGAATATATTTCAGTTCCATTAACGCCTCTAGTTATTTTTAACTAAACTGAAATATCTTTTATGCCAACGAAGGTTATCGCGTCATGGAAGTTAATCAGATTGGTTTCCGTTCATGATTGAACATCTGCAATTATTGAAATGAGCGAAATACTAGGGGGTTTTAAAGCCGTTAAGGTTTCCTACTCACTATTTATATATACTCGTACAATTAAAGACAGAGTTGTTAGCCAAATCTCACAAACTAGATGGATAATGAGTAGATGGGAAAATAATTTATAAAATCTGTTTGAATATTTAATATTCATTTATTTATTACAAATGATAAATTTAATTATATTCTTTATATAGCTACGATCATATTAAATGAATAAACGTAACATTTCAAGCTAAAAAAAAGCGATATCAACTCAAGTTATTTATTCCTTAAACTGCGTTATTTCGCAAAAAAAACTGTGGTGACCTTAACAAGAAAACATTCGATTCATATTGGTATTGATGTCAAATAGAATTCTTTTTTCATACGAAATGCATGCAAATTCTGCAAACGAAACGAAATTCAGTTTGAACAAACTTTTCATGGCTACATCGTTTCTGTTCGACTTGAATCTGAATGTTTAAACAGAATATTGTACATATTTAAGTTAATGCAGGGTTGTGCAAAGTAAATACTACGTAGCTCCGAAATGGAATTTGTTTCATACAAGAATTTTGTCGTTAAGATAACGATAAAAATTGCATAATATTTTAAAATTGCAAAACATATCCTCGGTTCAATTGAATTTAAAAAGCACGTCCTAATAATGGCTCCTGTGAAAGATAATGTATCACATGGAAGAATAAAAGAAGAATAAATCATAAAGTTCTACCGTTAACTTATTAAGCTATGTTAATTTATTTCTTGGAAATTATAAAAAAATTTATATTCTGACAATTATTAATAAATTATTATCAATAAATGTTTCAATATAATGTTTCAAATGTTACAAATATAATGTTTCAGATTGTATTTATTATAAGTCTGTTATAAAAATTGAGAAAATATAAAATGTGCTAAGAACCCGAGGCGAAATTCTTATTTATTATCCTCTTCAGCTTAGAATCACAAAATATTATATGCTTTGACCAACTTTATATTCGCCAATAAATTGTTAGCTTAAAGTAACCAACTTTAAGCTACGTAATTCATAATTGATTCATGATTCATGAATTATGTTAGGAAAATCAATTTAAATTAGAAAAAACGTTCCAATTGCATGCTTTCTAGGATTAATATTGACCGGTGAAGGGAATTATGTAGCAGAAAACATAACACAGGATTCGGTAGGAAAACAGGATTCGGTAGAAATGCGTCATACATGGCAATATGACGCATTTCTACCGAATCCTGCCCACTTATGTCTGTATGAAAAATCGTTTTGTTGGAAACCTTAGACAAAAAATGCTATTTTGTGACTTAAATATGTAATAGTTACAAATACGCCACTTTTGGCAGAAAATAGAAGAAAAAAAGTATACTTAGTAAACATTCCTGTAATATCGTTTTCAAACAAAACATTCATGAAGATCCGCGTACTAACCAAACAAAAAGTGACAAAAATTTTAGGTGCCGAAAATGTCGATAGCGTCATAAACATGTATTTTTTATCGAAAGCGAACATTTCAATAGATGATGTTAAGCTTTGCCAATTCAACCGGAATATTAAACCGGAAGTCTATTTAAACAAATTTCGCAGCCTGAACCTCTGAAGTTGTAAACAAATATTTTGATTATTACAGGAAAGTTTGATGTTTATTTCATAAAAATTACTTGGAAATATGTTGTAGAATTTTAGGTAAATAAGTTACTACTGTTTCTTTAATGTGTAGAGTTAATAAACTCTAAAGAGATTGTAAAGAAATACAAAAATGTTTTCACCAAATTGTCCGTTTAGGGTTAATAACAACTTATGCACGACATAGGTATATATATATATTTTTCATTCATATATACATATATATACGTTTGTCATAAGTTTCCTTCTAATGCATTAAACATTGGTGTGGTGGACGTAAATGCCAAATGTTCCTTTCGCTACTCAATCGAGTAGTTTGAAATTTCAATATTACAGGAATGTTTTCGATTTTTTCGAAAGGGAATTAATATTCGAGTTTGGTTTGCTTAACGAATTAGAATTAGAATATCATAATTTATAATTATTAAATTAAAGCACAGTTTTAGTAAACATCAAAGAGATGGTGAATAAATGGCATATTTTTTTGCAAATACAAACTAAAATCTTTCCATACAATATTCCGTTTGAGGCCATTCCAAATTACACTATACATAAAACGACCCTGTAATATACTTAAATGTCAAATATTTCTATTACTACTCGTTTGCTGTTTTTGTAATTGCTTTTTGTAGCACTTTAACATTTAACTCTTATGATTTTTAATCATAATGCAAGGAAAAAAAAAAACTGTGGTATCAAGTTCACACTTAATTGTAAATTTATTAATTAACTGAAACAGTATTTCGAATATACGAATTCAGTGGCGCACACATCGCCATGGTATTTAGCCATCATGTTAAATTATTTCAACTATTGTTAAATTCATTAACCAAAATAATTAATAGCTCGAGTTCATGGCCATAACATGAATTTGTTGTGTACAAGTCGGAAGTCAGACTTATGTGATTCATTACTTAAGTATTTAAGCTGCACAAAATTTGAAAAAAAAAAAAATAAATAAATAAATAAAAGAATACACAGATAAATGCATGAAGATTAAGTACTAAATACTGAATAACTTCATACCTGGATACCAAATAGAAAACGGTGAAATTAATTCAAGAATGTACTGGTTTATCAACTAACAAAATATGAACTAGTTTTTAAACTGGTAAAACCGGGACTAATTCCAACGTTAGCGGTAGAGAATGTTAGTGAATGTCGTACTGGATGTATTTGAACCATTTTGGAACTTGAACTTAACGTAGATGTTAATTGCATAATGTAGCCTAATTTTAATGGCATTAAAATATTTCTGCCCTATATTTATTCATCTATTTACGTTTGCCTAATACGTATAGGTGCCAAGAAGTTTTCACCGGAATTGAGTTTACATGGAAAATATTATCTTCTTTCTGAAGTTGGGCTCAAACGAAACTTATATGAAAAATTTTAATCTTTGTAATTAAACATTTCAAAACTACAATTTTTCTTGGAATGTAACAGCAAAAACGTTTATAATCTGTAGTAGAGGCATCCCTGTAATAGGATTTCCAATCCAGCTGTGTATTACCTAAGTGGTCACACATTTCAGCTGCCGAGATTTTTGGTAGCATAATTCTTTATGGAAAAACAAAATTTCTTCTGAGTTGCGTAGCAGCCTTAATAATGTGTTTAATCTCAACTTGAATCCGGTCTAGTAAATTTTGCCATTGTTTCTCAAAGGGAGATTTTCCGTATGGAATAGGGTAAAAAAAGAAAATACAAAAATTGAAAATAGCTAACGGTTTCAGAAAAAGATTTCTCCATATTTACTTAAAATAAGCCTTTGTCAGTCGAAAATGTTGTTTTTTTTGCATATGCGTGTTCCGTTTGAGGTCAATATTTCAAAAAGAATGTCGGCGGAAAATTTGCGCATACGGAATTCCGTTTGCAGAGATTGCATGTATTTTGTATGAAAGAACGTTTCGGTTTAAGCCCCAAAATCGCCAAGAGCTCAATTGAAAAAAAAAACTGTACGAGTATGTTGATAGAAACGATAGACAATCGGAACGTCGCTTACATAATTTGCATTTACAGGCTTGCTGATGAATTTCACTACATTAAGAAACCCAAACAGCTTTTTTTGATTCATATAAATGATTTTTTCGTCATTCACTTGAATAATAATAGATTTTTTACTGAATATTTTCTACGGCTTTCGAAAATATAATAATTTAATTTAAATTTATGGATTTTGCTTTGGACACTTTGCAACAGCATCACAAGAAAAAATCAAGTGTAGTAAGATCAGGAGACCTTGCTGGCCAAAGGAATGTGGTGATTCTCGACATCGGTTTATTGGTGAATTTTCGCTACAATGCAGCCATAACTGGCTTGATCATGTGGTAAATAGCACCATTTCTTTGAAACCACATAGAGTGTTGTGGTTATACAAATTATTTCAACATCTTTCCATAATAACTTGAAAGTAACATTTATCAGTCAACCCTGCATTTCACGTAGATGGTGGAACCAAGCTTAGAATTTTACTTTAGCGAAGTTTCGATTGCTTAATATTTCGATTAAGAGAACAGTGTCAGATTCGTCAACAAAAAGTCTTATTTTAGAAAATCTTGAAGATTTATAATAGATTTCGTTTTTAATGCAAATTTTAATACTAGATTAAAAAATTATTGCCTCTGAATAAATACTTGTTCTGAACTAGTACATGTATACAGTTACCCGCACAAAGTATTATGTATGAGTATTCCGTAGATGGAATCTAAATTTTTTCATCCTACGGCATTAGATTTTTCAGCGAGCTATAAAAAGTTGGTATAAATAACTGATTGCATTTTGAATTTTCAAAGTTTTCTTTTAAATTTTTTAACATTTTATTTCAAAAATAAAACATCAGACAAAGTTTTACAAGCATCGTATCAAACATAATATGACTCAAAAACATTTGTTCTTCCGCTTCAGTGCTAGTAAACAATTCAAAAAAAAAAAAAAAAAAAAAAAAGCTATTCTGATTATTTTTTACAATGTTTTAGGCAAATTTTTCCTGCTCTGTTCACTTCGTCTCATTCTAAGCTGACGTTTTTTACGTGACTAATGGGAATTCCGTTCGAGATGAATAATAGTCTTGAGCCAATAAGTCAGAATATGAGGAATGGTGATGTAGCAGATATTCTTCCACAAAGAGTTAGAAGATGGACGTATTAGTTGTGTTGCAACATACGGAATATTCTCTAAAATAAACTTCTCGTAAATAAGTTTCGTGGTATGAACAATTTTTTTGGGATTATGTGGAGTAAAATTTGACCGAAAATCAGTCAATAATAAGACTTCTAAGACAGGGTTATGGATAATTTCTCACTGCCAGAACGCGAGAGCGTGGTAATGAGATATTACAAGCCAATTTGGAATAGTATAAAAATATTTTCCGAATTCTTCAATTTGGGCCTAAACAAAGTCCATTACAGGGTTGTTTCACTTCAGTGTTTTTAAGTAACATCATAACAGAGTTGATATATTCATTTCTTAAATGAATTTTAGGATTTTAGGGCTCCTTATACCGAATCGCATGATTTATTCCGATTTGTAAATATGGTTTATATCTCCTTATTTTTCCCTTTGTTATTGAATCAAATGCTGATCAAACGAATTTTTCTTTTACTCCGGATCCATTTATATTTACATGGAAAACATTTTTTGGAGACTTGAGATGCGGCCATGAACAACAGTTTACATTCATTCAAAAGACTATTGGGGTTAGATCATTAAATTTAATAGGTTGTCAAAATTTCTTTTAAAGCTAATTTGGCACAAATGTCCTCTATACTGATGCGGAGTTTAGTTTGTTTACTAAACTCCAAACGAAATTTTCGTTAAGCGTTGCGTGTCAACCAAATGAAGTGTCCGAAAATTTCATCTTGCGAAAATTTCCGTAGCATCATAAACATGCATTCTTTAGCAAAAACTTTGTTTGAACTGTGTATTACTATGTTTAACATGTTAAATTATTTATTTCACAAATTTGTATCGCAATGTCTTGGGGTTTTATACATTTTGCACTTATCTATATTTATAATTATTATCAACGGCATATCGTCACCTTAGAGTGAAAAGGTGCTAAGTCCAGTTTTCATGAAAATTAAGATTTTGATGCAGTTACATAGAGAAATAAATAATACATAATATGCGATAAAAAAAATACAATTATTTCGTATATTCTTGCTGTTACATAGTGATGAGTAAATGTGCTAAGTCCCCAGCAGACAAAATGCACGTGCTAAGTCCAATAAATATAACAAATGGATTGGAAAGCAAAGAGAGTTTATGTGAATACGTTAATTCAAATAATACCACCTTCAAGAATCCGGAATAGAAAAATAGACAATGAATCTAGAAGAAGCCGATCATTACAATATCATCTAAAAGTGAATAATATAAATCTACGTGTGTGCAGAACCTTTTTTGCAGTTCAAGATTGGATAAACAAACCTTTACTTTCAAACACTAATTCAAATAAAAATCCTAAACAAAAAAAACTCCAGCCGAGACAGTGTCTTAATTCATTTTTTGAATCTCTACCAGCCATGGAATCACATTACTGCCGTGTTGCATCACAGAAAAAATATCTTTTGCCAGAGTGGAGTTCAAAAAAAAACTTTACGACTTTTATGTAACTGATTGGTGCACTAGACAGAATGTGAAAGCTATTTCAATTTCGGTATTCTATGAAGAATTTGATATTATAAATTTGAGTTTATTTACAGCAAAAAAGGATCAATGTGATATGTGCGCACGTTATTCTGTAGGCAACCTTTCGATTGATGAGTACAAACTTCACCAAGGAAAAAAAGAAGAAGCAAGAATTGAAAAAAGCAAAGACAGAAATGAAGAATTAAATGTGTTCACCGTCGATCTACAAGCAGTCTTAATGGCCCGAAATCCAAGGTTAGCAGCTTATACTATCTCAAAGATGGCGGTGCACAACATGGTGTTTTATAATCTTATAAACCGAAAAGCATACTGTTACCTATGGAATGAAATTGAAGGCGGAGTAACTGCTGAAGAATTTGCAAGCATCTGGGTTCACTTCATCGAAGAAAAGATTGTGCAAGGAAATGATGAGACAGGCAAAATAATGTTTTATAGCGATGGCTTTACCTATCAAAATCGGAATTCTTTAATGAGTAACGCCTTGTTAAATACAGCAATAAGGCATAAGGTAACCATTGAGCAGAAGATACTAGAAACGGGTCATACCCAAATAGAGGCGGGTAGCGTTCATTCTACCATAGAGCGCGCTATGAAAAATAGAAATATTGATATTCCTGCTGAATATATTGGGATATGTAAATCAGCCCGAAAAAAACCTGAGCCATATGATGTCACTTATTTGGATCATTCCTTTTTCAAATCATTCAAAAATGTTCAATTTTGTAAAACCATTCGCCCAGGCCGTGGTAAAGGCGATGCAAAGGTAACGGATATTCGAGCAATCCAATATACACCAAATGGTTAAATATATTTTAAGTTGAGGTACCCAGATTCATGGAATGTTCTGCCTCAACGCATCGACAAAAGTGTAGTCCCTTTGGAATGGTCGAAGTTGCGGCAGCTTCATCAGGAAAGAAGAAAAATAACAGCGAGAAAATATGAAGACCTCCAATGTATGAAGGCAACTTTGCCCAAAGACCACCATAAATATTACGATGAGTTACCTTATGAATAATTATTATTTCCTTTAAAATTTGTCTAGTTAGCAGCAACGAAGTAAGACTGCATAATTTTAATTTGATGTCAGAAATTATTAAATAGATTTGTTTATTCTTCTATTTATCTTCTAAAAGTTACGAAATATTAATAAAATTTAATTATAGTAACATACAAATATTAGTTATTGTTTGAAGTAACAAATTAACTTTGTACGAAAATGTAGTAAGTCCAAATCAGAAATGTAAAAAACGAAAAAGAAAAAGTGCTAAGTCACAAAAAAGCTGATAAACCGCCAGAAAATATTTTTTTTTTTCATTTTCCTTCACTGTTAATGTTAAAGATGTCTAAATCCAAGAATTTTGCATTTAAAATTTTTAAAAATATTTAAAATATAACAAGTTGAACAGTTTTTTGTATCTCCTGTAAAATTTGAAAAACTGGACTTAGCACCTTTTCACTCTAAGGTGACGATATTTTACAGTAGTTTTAAGCAATTTTTCATTTTCGCTTTTCTTTCCATTTTAATAAACGGTAGAAACATGTCGGTGTACTGGCGCTGCTGCCGCTGCTTCTTCCTCTTGTGAAGTATTTGTTTAGCTTGAAAACCTCGCTATCACATGAAGAGTTAATGCGAAATTATTAGGCCATAAAATTATGAGTGGCTGGTTGTGTGGCTGGTGGCAACGCCAACTGCTGTGTTATATCAACTCTGCTCGCTTAATATAAAATGCAAAATTTAACGCAATGACAATTTGTTTAAGGGGATTTCTATGCGAAGATGGAGATGATTCAAAAAAAGAAGTTTGCTTAAAATTGTATGGGAAACAGGAAAACATGACTTTGGGCAAATTACCTGCGAAGAACTTCTTTTTTTATGGTTCTTCTACCAAAAATCGTTCTTTTTTTCTTCGAATTAAAGGCTCTTAAACTCTGCCGTTATTAAATGCTGTTGATGGGTTTCACGGTTTTTGGTTTATTTTTTTTAGCTAATTTACGCTATTTGTTTATGCTACCAACTGACTTCCTTGTTTTCTGGTCTAATTTATATCTTATTTTGCTTTTAATCTTTTGTTTACGAGTATAATGTTTAAGATGCCATTATAAGTACATATAAAAAGTCGTAATGGTTTCTTAATTTGCTTTAATTCAAGGATTTTATTTAAAACATCGCGATTTTTTTTTTGCGAATTTTATAAGCTTTAATAGTCTGATTTAAATGTATTTTGTAAGAAACTCTTAAATTAAGCGCAAAATGAACTGTACTAGAAGAAAATTATTTTTCCACATTACAAACATAATTGATTTGTATGTTTATTTAATTTATTGGGAGTACAAATAGGTCTCCGACTTGCAAATGTTGGTCCCACCAATAAGTTATGGTTGAAATTGTCCGATGAAAATGCCATATGATAAGACGGGACATCTGGCAATGCCATAACCGCGGAATATTAGCGGTTCTGTATCAGCATTACATATTTTTGAATGCTTCAAAATGTCGAATAAACGTCATATGTGGGAACTTTTGTGTCATAGTATGTGTTACTGCTGTTATTTCCCATGAAAGTTACTTACTGAAATATTCACTGCTTTGAAAATAAATCAGTTTCAGAACTTTTAAATGTGAAATTAGGGATTTATTCGTATAAGCCTCCAAAAACTGCTTTCCCCGTAGAGTTAAATGGATAAAAAACGAATGAAAGTTTCGTTTGACCTGCATATTATTAGTCTTCAAACTTAATATACAAACGAAAAATGTTGACACTTGTGATTATTGCAGGGTTGTTTGAACTAAATGTTCTCAAAATTTTCCGTTGCCTTGAAATGGAATTAATGCTCTAAAACAACACAGTAGTCAAAAACATTAATTTGTATTGGATTTTTTAATGCAATTTGTTAAAAATTTGACTCGAATATGAAATAAAATTGAAGAAAAAAAAAACAAAAAACAAAAAACATTGATACAGTGAATTGTATTTATAAAACCGTTAATTTTTGCAAGTTTTTTTGAAAGCATCCTGCTCACAAACGACCATTGAGAAAGCCGAAATATTTAGACAATATTCATTTGCATTCTGATACGGAGTTCAAATGAAATTTTGATCTCACATTGGAATGCATGTTCACGCTGCAATTGAAATGTTTAGTAGTTGAAATTTTCGGCTAATTTTCTTTTAGGTGGTAAGCAGAAAGTTTGGCTTGGGAATGCTATTTCAGATATGTTTGTGGCACAAACATTATGGGAATTTCTTTTATTTAGAAGTAATGTCATTTATATGTGTTTTCATTTAATTCCCATTTATTGGGATTTTTCTCACAACTCTTCGAGCAATATTTTTCTTTGTAAAGACAAGTGGACGCTAAGCAAACGAAAATTTCATTTGTAGGCTGGTATTGATCTTAAATAGAATTCCACTTAGTCAATTTCGTCTTTATACCTGCACAAAGAAATTACAGTGTAGAACAGCGCAAAAATAGAGAATATAAACAATACGAAAAACAGCAGATGGTTATTGAAATCAATTTTTTTATATTTTTATTTTGCCTCTTGTTGGCTTACTGTCTTGTTCAGATAAATTTCATGCATACTGCACCAAATGACAAAATTACTTTGCCAAATAGTTGTCAGAGGCATAATGTTAACTTCAAACATCTCTGTCAAATGTCAAAAATTTCCTTTCAGACCAATACTGCAAAGCAGAATTCCGCTGTACTCAATTTATTGAGAAAATAACTTCCATTCGATGTCGATGTGCTGCTGGACCTCCTGAATGTCGTGCGTTAATCAGCTAATTCTCTGCATTTGGATGTTTGATAAAGTTGCCTTAACTTAATACCAATAGATAAGTAAGTTAACAAAACTATCAGGAAATTCGCAGCAAACTTTTGCCGACTATAGCTCAAGTTTATATAATAAGCGTTCGTGATCATCTCATTACTTAAAGACCAGGAATGGAAATTTAAATTAGGATGATATAATTTGTCTACAAATTTTTTTCTCCCTTTTCCTGTATGTTGACTACATACACTTCTTGTAGGCAAAAACTAAACTATCTTAGATCAGAAATAGCTTACAAATTAAAAGAAACCATTGCAATTTGCCATGATTAACTAAGGTTTTCCACCGTTTTTCTTTCATTTTCTATAGAAATAAGTAAAAACTTTTGCTACTTCTCACATATAAAACAGCATACCCGGAGTGCTTAGTATGCCACAACATGATTTAGGAATTTAACCCATTTTCACACGTTACTGCCTAACATTTTCCTTAACTAGCTCAAAGAAAGAAAAAACAAAAAAGAAAATCATATGGAAAAAGATTTAAAAACGACACTAAACATCAGATTAATTTGCTGAGTAAAAACCTTTGGGGTATTGCCGCGGTGATTTGTGAGCGTTTTTGTTTCCTGCTGCAGCATTTTGCGCAAATCTTCAGATATACGAAATTACCTGTGAAATAAAAATTGTTACATTTGTTTCACTAAATGAAGACAAACACATATGTGGAATGAAACAGCCATTTAACTTCATGTAAAGCTTTTTTTTAAGACGTTCAAAGGTGTTGCAAAAACATGGCCAACAAATTTTTTTTAAGCTCTCAAAGTGTTGCCTCACTTTGAAGCAGCTCGAAAAAAAAACAAACTTTTATTTTTTTTAATGTAACAATCACATAAAAATGTTCAAGAAATAACGAG
>JAHXMU010025457.1:0-10122 GCA_019455685.1 Philornis downsi
ATAAAGTATAAAGTATAAAGTATAAAGTATAAAGTATAAAGTATAAAATATAAAGTATAAAGTATAAAGTATAAAGTATTTTCATTCATTCTGTTCATTCCCTAATTCAAACTTCAACTTTCGCTGATGACTCTACATTTATGAGCACTAGCACTTGCCCATTAATAGCTTCTAGACAACTGCAGTCTCATATACATATACTAGAATCTTGGCTGGAAAGGTGGAAGATAAAAGTAAATGCCTCTAAGAGTGTACAGGTTACATTTTCTCTCAGACAAAACAATTGTCCAGTCCTCGCTATTCACGGTAGTACCACTACCGTTGATAATTATCTTAAGTATCTGGCTGTTCACCTTGATCGACGTCTCACCTGAAAAAATCAAATTGACTCAAAAATCACTCAGTTAAAATTAAAAATGCATCAACTTCACTGGCTTCTTGGAAAATAAGCTCTCAGCTTGGGAAATAAAATCATCATCTGCAAAACTATATTGAAGCCAATATGGACGTATGACATCCAGTTGTAAGGGGCGGCACCGGCTTCTAATATAATTAAGCTACAGAGAAGACAATCAAGAATATTTGTGGTGGCCCATGGTATATTAGGAATGTAAGCATATCATTTCATGCTTTCCAAAAAGGTGATCAAAGTGTAACACTCACTTGGATCACCTTTTTGTCATGTATTTTTCGAGCCAAATTGTTTTAGCAGCCAATGAATATTCTAGCTCCGTTAACAGTCCATCAACTTCAGCTGATCGTGATACTGCTATTTTAATCTCGTGTTTTTCCGTGTCGGCCACTCTATTCCTTGGTCTATAACTGAGATGATCCCTTTACTTGTACTGTTTTCATAAAAAAAATTGTAAAGTAGTGAGGACCTATTATAATTAGCTGCAACATTGCCATTTGCGGAGCAGCACCCATTTCCTGAGACGCGATATTCTTCATTGTCCCAGGATATGATTGAACTCAATTTTTTTTTGTTTCATACAAATGTGGCGAATGCGCGTTATGTTGCATTGCCTGTCATAGATATAAGGATTAGGAGCTTTTTGTCTTAATAATTGGGAGAATTTGTTTGTGTGGCCTCTGGTCATCTTGGAATTATGCAGGTTAGCAATTTATAGCATTCTTTATGCTTGGTTATAAATGTTTTTTCTTTTGCTACAGAATCATCACTTCCTTTTATGACACTAAAATCTTCTAAAACAATTTTAATATCGTATTGAGAACTAATTATCATATCATATGAGAACATTAATTGTATACCTCTTCTATGTACTTCTAAAATGTCAGGATGACGTGTATGATAAAAGAAGAGACTCCAATTCGTCTCAGTGTATAAGTCTCTTACCCGCTAGAAATTCACATCTGAATGTCTTTCTGTGTGGTAGCTGTCACATAACCTGTCACAGTTTTCATGTCGAGTTTATCCTTGTCCTATCCATCGCATTTCCGGGGTGATATTAGGTTTGTCAAGGACATTCGCTCATGGGATAGCTTTAACTTCTCTGTAGAGAGTTCAGACATTCCGGCTGCTTATCTTTATACCATGGTCCCTATGCCAATTGCGAGTGGCGTCAGGATTTGAAAGTTGGTAGTTTCTTTCTTTTCTCTAGCGTTTCCACCATTATAATTTCAATCAAGATATGCGTCTTATTAGGCCAAGCATGTGACCCAAATACAAAAGTAAAACTGTCATCAACCAATTCTAGTGGCCAGAGAGAGAGAAGAGCAACAGATGTTACTTATTTAAGGCACATCAGTGTCAGCATGACATTTAAGTTGTTCACACTGGTCATCATATCCTCCATCCTCCAAATGGATGTCGGATGGCATTACTAACGAATGCTTGTTCGAGTGTAGGAAACAGTGAGCTATTGGAGCAATTCTTTAAGGTTTATAGTTATTCACGCATGAATAACAAACAATCCGAAGAACCCAACTCAGCATTTTTCCCAAAAGAATAAGACAATATAATTGTGCAAATTATGGTGAAAATTATTCACATTGTTTGCTGTCAAAGTGTCCAATTAAAGAGAAAAATAAGCATAGTTACGTTTAACTTTGTAACAAACGAATAGGGCACAGATATTATAGAAAATAATGAAAAATTAATTCGATCTTATTTTGGCAGTAAGATGCCTTTAGCAATTGGTGAGTCCAACTCCGGCAAGTACCGGCAATGCACATCTCGATGTGAGTAAATCACTATTAAGAGGCAATTTTAAGGTATAAATTTAATATGGCTTTTTATGTTATTTTGGAAAATACTCCATTTGGGTTTAAAATCTTTTGACCACTATCGAAGGGCACTTATTCCAGAGCAGGTATATGAGAAACAGTGTCAACAGGCTTTAATACACAATGTGTGAAACCGATCCGATAATGTCATCATTATACTGGATTAATCATTTTCGGTTTCAAAAGTAAGGCTAAATAAAACTAGCATAAAGCTATGATTTCGATGAAACTTTTATTTCATTATAATGATTGGACTTTGCCATTATGTATGAAATACAAATTCATTTAAATGGCGGCCTCTGGATTAGCTTTAGCAGTGGATCCTTTTGAGGAAGTTTTCGACCATTTTTTAGCGCATTCCGGGCGGTATCTGGGCGATAACTTGACAAATGTTGATTTTCAAATGCTCCAACTAAGTTTAACGGCCTCAAATCGCATAATCTAGGTGGCCAATTGACATCGCCAAGACGTGAAACAACGCTTTCCGGAAACTTCTCATGCAATAAAGACAAAATCGGTCGTGTTATGTGGATCGTGGCACTGTCCTGTTGGAATCACATATCGTCCAGTTCATAATCTTCAATTGCAGGCCAAAAAAAGTCGGTTAGCATACGGCCATAGCACTCTGAATTGACGTAACAGATCCTCAGATTATCTGCCACACCTGCACTAACAGAAACAATAGTTTCGGCAGTGCGTACATTACGATGATGCACAGGTCTGACTACATCTGTAGCAATTCCAGTCTCTTTAAATTTCTTTATAATCTTGCCAGTTCCTTCCACAGTCGTTCGATTGTGATAACCATAATCATCTCCGTAATGCACGAAAGGTGCCGACGTTTGAATCACCACATTTTTTAGTAAATTATAAATATTTTTACGCGTTCTTCGATTGTTAAACGATCAATATTCGTAAATGGCAAAATTTTCACTAAATATATAACACTTAAAACGACTGGTATTTAACATCTGATAGCCTTGCCAGACCGGCAGTTTTGAAACCAATAAATGGATAACGCTGTAAAATAAGAAATTCAAACAACTTTTCTTTTTTTTTTTTTTTTTGATCAAAGTATTTTGTTTGTTTTTTTTTATTGTATGAAAACTTCAATTTTATTTTTTACAGGGTGTCCGTCGGGAAGGTATACTTCTTTGTTTTGCTGCCATTTTGGTAAATATTTGTCTTGACAGTTCATATTTGGCAGTCGTGAAGTAGAGACGTGGCAAATTTATTATGGAAAAATATTCGATAAACCAACGTGATTTAATCGTTAAAACATTTTATCAAAATCAATCATCGATTACTGTGACGATGAGAAAGTTACGTGAAATTTTTGGGAAAAGCAATGTGCCAACAAGACGCACTATTTACCGTGTACTAAATGATTTCGAAGAAAGAGGGTCTGTAGCTGATAGGGCCTAGCCTGGACCACAACGTACTGCAAGATCGGCTGAAAACATTACTGCTGCTCAAGAAAGTGTTCAAAACATCAACATCCATCAACCTCAATTTGACGCCGTGCTCAGGAGTTTGGTCTTCAAAGAACAACTTTGGCCACAATTTTGCACAAGGATTTGCATTTGTCTCAATTTAAGATTCAGTTGACACAGGAGCTTCTTCCACAAGACCATATACGCCGCCGTGCATATACCAATAGGATGTTACAGCTCGCCCATGACAACCCCGATTTTCATGAAAATATCATAATGAGTGACGAGGCACATTTTCATTTGAATGGATATGTAAACAGTATACATAGTCGGTTCTGGGCAATGGAAAGCCCTCAAATTATTCATCAGTCACCTTTGCATCCATTAAAAGTTACAATCTTGTACGCAATTTGGTCAGGCAATAATGAATGTTTGAACTAGAACATCACGTTGATGAAACAACACTTTTGTTTTCACCAAACGCCGCCTTTTTCCATAATTTCATCACCTAAACGCTGCAATAGATGAGCATAGTATTCTCCGTTGACAGTTTTTCCTCTCTGAAAATTAAACAATAAAAATAATCAATAAAAACAATAGTGGAACCGTCTTCGCCCTCTTTGGACGCGATTCTCTCATTCCAGTGCTCCAATCTTTGACTGTTTTTTTGTCTCAGGTGTGAGGTGATCATAAATCGACGCAAAAAATCGGTTTTATTGCGACGAAATATCGCCAACAACTTCACTGAAACTTCTGTTTTAGCTCGCGATGCTGTTTTTACTCTATCGATAGCAAGCGCGGCACCCATCTTACGCTCAGTCTCTTAAAATTTCTTTAAAATCTTGCCAATTTATTGCACAATAGGTTGGTTATGGCCTCCCTAATCACCCGTAATGCATGAAAAGTGCCCACGTTTGAATGACCACTTTTGTAGTAAGTTTTAACTATTTTTGCGTTTTTTTTCTATTAATATATGATATATGATAATATGGCACCAGTGTGCATGGGGTAGATTATCAAAATTATGCCTATTCGTAAAAGTAGTGAAGCCACAAACCAGGCTACATTTTGGCCGGTTTGAACACCCACTCACCCGGAGTCATCATTTGCAGTTGCACCATATTATATTTTGCTATAAAGTAAATCGTTTTCAATACAATCTCCAATCATTTGATGTACTGCGTGGAATCAATTTTGCCGAAATTAATATCCCTCATCATATACAGAACTCCCTATGAAGTAGAGCACCCAAAATGAATTTTGGTATTTGGACATAAGTAGGCAATAATACCTCCTCTAGTGTTATGAGCCCAATAATGGTTATTACTTTTTTAAGATGCATGCATGCGTGTGTGCTTGAGGGAGTGATATATGAATTTAATCTTTTCGGTATCGAGTTTTATGACACAAAAAACAAAAAAAAAAAAAAAAATCCAGCACAATTTTGTAACCATTCAATTAATATTGTTGCAACTTGAGGCATTTTCCCATAAATTGTTAATTTGATAGCCATTCTTTTTTTGTACTCTATTGACTTTCACTGCACGAAAGGATAGCTGTTGTAATGTTGGCTATTTGTTAAGACTGTGTAGTGGCAGTGTTTATTAGCCATGTTTCCCACCACTGAGCTCTCTGCCAATTTGTACTATTAAACTTTGACTCTAGGAGGATTTGAGGCAAATATCAATTGTTTCAATCATATATTTGTTGTTATAGATGTTTTTTATAGTTGTGTGTTGTTGTTATTGTTTTTTTGTTTTACTTTTATGCATTCATACGATATATTTATTCCATGAGGACATTATGAACAGTTTGGCTTAAGTGTACATAGAAATGTTGATAACGTTATTGCGGGAATGTAGAGCGTACCCTTAAATAGGGGTTAAAAACGCTAAAATGGAATTAAATTGAGCTTGCTAAATGTTAACATACGAACATGATATATACCTCTACATATATCGTATGTCGGTAGTTCAAATAGGAAACAGTCATTTCGTTTCAAAATGTGAGATTTTATTTTGAAATATTCTATTCGTTAAAGATGTAGGGTGCGATCATTCGGTTTTTAAAAGAAATTTATTTACGAATGTAAAGGGTGGCGCATAAGTAACGTTAACGGCGACTATATTGAATGCGTTCTTGTGCATCATTTGGTTTTAATTCGTGAACCAATTGCATCTTTTATGGGAAAAGATGTAACATATATAAAATTCTATGCAAAGACCGCCTAGACATGTCTAACTGCTGAGAACGTCGCTTGGTGGAAGTTTCGGCGTTTTCCTCAATACCTGCTTGCAATGTTCGAGCAATGGTCACTTCACTTCGAACTGCACGAGCTCTTCCAGCACGCGGAAGATCACAAGCAGCCCCTTGTTGCTCAAAACGCTGAACCAATCGGTAAATTGTTGGAGCGCTAGCAACATTTCGAACATGAAAGAAATTTCGTTATGATCTGAAAAATCGAATGCTGACTTTCAAAGTAAAATTGAACAACTTTTGTTCTTTGTTCTGTGCTGAGCCTTTCCATCATAGATTTCTCAAGTATTATTTAGTTAATTCCGTAAAGAGACGAAGAAAGAGAGTTAATGGAAAAATGTATTCACTGATCAAATCTTAACGTTGCTTATGCGCCACCCTATATAATAGAATATTACACGGTTTGCTATGAGTTTCATATTAAAAATTCACTTTTATAAGCAAAATTCCTTCAATTTTCTAAATTTATCTTTATTGAGCCCATAATAAATACTCCGAAGTCATTGCATTTTTTTAGAGATGAGAGCAGGGCTGTGAAATCAAACTTAAATTATACGATTTTGACAACAACCACGACTGGAAAAGTGGTACTTCATTTAAGAAGCCGTATTAAAACTTCTTAATTTATAAGCTTTAATTAAATTACAGACGCTTACAGCATTTTGCAGTCATGGCGATTTATGGATTGGTAAGAAACTAATTTCGGGATTTTTTCACACGGATGATGCTTTTGTAATTATTCTAAATGCGTTATACAGCTGATTAAGAGCGATTTTTTAATCGTAGTTTTTTTTTTTAAATCGAATAAAACACTCAAATTTGCAGCATATATTAGAATTTTTAATTAGGATCGATAAATTGGCTTTGCCATTTAGTTTTTAAAGATAATTTCATGTGAATGTTGTCCGCGGCTCCGTCTCAAAATGACCACCCGGAAGGTTCAATTTTTCGTCACTTTTTTTGAGCATTTCGGCCTGTATTCCACGAATAACGCGTGCTATGTTATCATGTAAGGCTTCAATAGTATTCGGCTTGTCCACATAGACTAACAACCTGACATAACCTCACAAGAAATAATCAAAAAGCATTAGATCGCAAAATCTTGGTGGCCAACTCTCAGGGCCAAATCGAGAGATAAGCTGCTCACCAAATTCATCCCTCAACATATCCATTGTTTCACGAGCAGTGTGGCATGTTGCATCGTCCTGATGAAACCACATGTCAACCAAATTCAACTCAGCCAATTGGGGCAAAACAAAAATCGCGTATCATGGCTCGATATCATTCGCCGTTGACGGTAACGTATTTTCCACAGTAGTCTTTAAAGAAAAATGCCATAAACCACACCAGACTGTCGTCTTTCCGTGATGAATTGGTAATTCATGTATGGCATGTGGCTGTTCATCATTCCAAATGCGACACTTTTGTTTGTTTACGTATCCGTTCAGCAAGAAATGAGCTTCATCGCTGAACACAATTTTTGGATAAAACAGCGGATTTTCATTGAGCTTTTATAAGGCCTATTCGCCAAAAATTAGACGCTGTGGTAGGTCATTCGGCTTCAATTCTTGCGTGAGTTGAATTTTACAGGCTTTCAAACCCAAATCCATGTGTAAAATTTTCCTTGTGGTTGAGTAACACCTGCCCAATCGCTGAGAACGGCGATGAATTGACATTTTACGATCGTCATTAACACTGGTCGCTACAGCTGCAATATTTTCTTCGGTACGCACTCTACACATACGAGTCGATGATTTTATATCCAACAAAGTAAATTTGCTCCGAAATTTGGAGATAACAGCGCGAATTGTTGATTTAGCAGATCGATTATGACGACCATAAAATGGTCATATCAAACGATGCACATTTGTATCAGAGCACGAATTTTGATAATAAATTTGAACGATTTGCTCGTTTGTTAGTCTTTCCATGATAAAATGGCAGAGTATACTGTACACTTTTCACTTTGATAGATGACGTTTGGACGCCAACCAGTGCTGCCAACCTGAAAAACTTAAATCTTAAAAAATCACCCTTATGTAATAAATAGATGCGTTCCAAAGGCATATCTTTAGTTTACGATCCTTTAAAGTTTGTCTGAATAAACAAAATAAGGAACCCTTTCCTACTCTCTTGGATCTCCATAATGAAGAATATTTTAATCTGTATAAGGTTTTTGCATTGTAAATTCAGAATCAACTTATGAAAATGATTTCTGAAAACCCAGCTGCTCAATTTTTAACTGAAAACTGCAGGCAAATAAACAATATTTAGTTGTGTAATCAATTGAAAAATGACATACAATCTAGTTCGTAAATATTCTAACGAGGACTTTTGTTTATAAAAAAAGTGTAATTGTGAGGTTATCCAAAAATTTCTTAATAAATTAACAACTTTCCCATGGCGAAACTTGATTTTGATTAATGTTTTTATATACTTATGTAGCGAACAAACTGAGAAATTCAATTTTTCTGCAAAAATGTGATTATTATGTATTTCCTTGTTTTCAGAAAAAATATTCCCCCTTCCAATTTACAATCTATGTCCTTCTAAAGTCATTTTGGTTCTTAGCACATATTTTATATTTTCCTTAAGTGAATCAATAATACCTTACTATATTTTTGTCATTATTTTTGTAATGCATTTTCTTTATCGTTCAAGTGCGTCACAGTTTTGTGAAATGAGAACCAAATCATTGGAAATCTATTCAAAATCCCTTGTAAATGTTCTACTATTGTTGTAAAATTCGAAGGCAGCCCCCAAACTGGCCGACCTAACAAAGAAGACACAAAAAAGTTGGGAAAAGTCTTCTTTACCTTACAACATACCAGTAATCTCCTTTTAGTTCGATACACGTTTTCCAGCGGTATTCAATAGCTTCTATACTCTGTTTATAGTAAGAACTGTCGAACTCCTTAAAATAATCTTCAACCGTAGACTCTACCCCCTCATTGTTGGCAAATCTTTTACTTTAAAAATAGAAAATAGTCCAAAGGAGCTAAATTTGGCGAACGAGGTGCATGAAAAATCAGTTAGAACTTTAATTCATTAATTTTGGCAATCGCAGTAGTGGATGTGTGAACTGGAGGAGTTCTGGAGGAGTCTTGATGAAACAACACTTTCTTTTTCGCCGTAATTTCATTACCTAAGCACTTCAATAAATTAGCATAATATTCGCCATTGATAGTTTTTCCTTCCTGAAGATAATCAATAAAAATAATCCCATGCGTATCCTAAAAAACAGACATCATGAACTTGCCTGCAGATGGAACCGTCTTCATCTTCTTTAGACACGATTCTCCCATTCCAGTCCACTGCTTTGACCGTTCCTTTGTCTCAGGTTTGGAGTGATGGAGCATGTCTCATCCATGGTTAAAAATCGATGCAAAAATTCAGCTTTATTGGAGTGAAACATCGCCGAACATTCTATTGAAACATCTTCGCGACGCTGGTTTTGCTCTATTGAAAGCAAACACGGCACCCATTTTACGCACAGCTTTCTCACCTTCAAATCTTCAGTCAATATACGATGTGCAGCATTTTTTGAAATGTCTATCATTTCAGCTAGCTCATGCACCTTCAGTCGACTATCATTTAACACCATTTTATGGATTTTCTTAACCGTGTCTGGCGTGGACACTTCAATTGATCGACCACTACGGTGTCCGTCTTGGCAGCTCGTACGGCCTCGTTTAAACTCTGCTAACTAATATTTTACAGTCGTAAACGAAGGAACAGACTCCTCCAGAGTAGAATCTGGCTCAGCTTTTATATTGGTTGGACTGAGACTTTTTAAAAGGAAGTAATGAATTACATAAAGGTGGCCAAGTTTTTCCATGTTTACAAATTCAATGAGATTTTTTCTTTCACTGGCTCAAATAAAGATACTAAACAAGGTGGCTCATTGAAACTTAAAACATATATTTTATAAGGTTGCCACTTTTCACCAATATAATTTTTGTAAGCTATTGGCACCATCTGTACGTCAGGTCGGTTAGTTTTGGCACCGCCCTTGTACAGGGTGGGCCATATGAGTGTTGGCGATTGAATTCTTCAATTTCTCGGTAACGCGCGGCGCGGGGTGGCGGGGGGATATGTTGTTAGCTGCGCCGCTTTCTGCAATTTTAGTCGCCATGGAGCCGTACACGGGAGTGCAGCGTGCATTTTGTGTCCGAGCGTATTACGA
>JAHXMU010025460.1:0-13174 GCA_019455685.1 Philornis downsi
ACAGACTTAGGCTGTTATGGGTTGTGACCACAGACATATATATCATCATTCATATCCGCCATTCAATTGTATTACGTACAATATAATTTAAGGAAACATCAGAGTTTTAGTGAACGTAGTCCTGTGAGCGAAACTGGTCTACGTTGCCTCGATGCTTAGGGTGGTTCGCAGTCATTTTAGACTATTTTTTTACAGCGAGTTCGGTAAATCATAATTTTGCTTCTTTTATTGTGCTTTAATTCAGGGAATTTGTTTGATAAGAACCTAGAAATTTGGCGCATCCATTCGGGCACTTCAAAAGAAGACTTAGTCATTGATGAGGTCATTTTGCTTGGTGGGATCACGGTAGTGCCCGTTCGAGATTGTTATCCTTTTCCTAATTTTCACACTGATTGATATTTACGCAGTAGAAAGTATGTTCAATATATGAATAACTTCAATGTCTGCAACTCATAACTTGCCATCCTTACACCTACATTTTTACAGTTTGGACAACGCTGCTGCATTATCCTTTTACATTCAACAAAACCAACAAAATGAGCCAGAGAAATAGCTCACACATACATACGAGTACATTTCTAGCGCACTACATGTAATAGGTAAAAAAGTACAAGTTTTTCTTTTTCAAAACATTCTCTCTATAATAATAAAAACTCAAGTCTTATTTTGCAGTCACGAAAGTGATTTTATACCAATTTTTTTTTTTTTTTTTTTTTTTTTGATTGCGATTCATGGAAATAGTTTTCCTCCACTTTAACCAAAACAACATTCGCACTCATGTTATTTAGCACATGTGGACATGTGAACGAATGTAAGCAAGTAGATATTTACAAAACGTCATTAATGTTTAAGACATTAGTCATCGGATACGATATGAGAGGAAATTGAATATGGTATTGAAGTCATTTGAAAAGTTATAGATTACTTACACAAAGTTCCTGTGAATGTAGGGTAAATGAATGCATAACACTTGGCTCTCGTTGTTTTTTTTATAAAAACTCAACTTTATTATGAAAACATATTTACAAATGAATTATTGAAAGTATTTCCCATCACTAGCTACTAAATTTTCCCATCTTTCTGGCAAAGCTTGAAATCCGTCACGGTAAAACTGTTCATCTTTTGAGGCTATCCACGAATCTAGGCATTGCTTGACGTCGTCGTATGAGTGCAATTGCTGGTCAGACAGACCGTGTGTCATTCATTGAACGGAACAAGTGATAATTGGACAGCGTAATATCTGGAGAATATGGCAAATGGGGTGAGACTTCTCATTTCAGCGTTTCCAGTTAGGTTTTAACGGGGTTGTCCCCATGAGGCCGAGCTTTGTCATGTGAGGAATCACTGTTCCGTCCCTCTCCGAGTATTGTGGGTGTTTCTCGAGCAGAGTTCCACTCAACCGCATTAATAGAAGTCGATACCGATCCCCAGTGATGGTTTCGCATGGTTTCAATGGTTCGTAATAAATAATAACGACCTGGTTCCACCAAATACAGAGCCTAACCTTCGCAGCGTCTATATTCGGCCAAGGCGATGACGTAGAAGTATGACCGGGCAACCCTCCTGACTTTCTTTTCTTTGGATTGTGGTAATGAATCCATTTTTTATCACCCGTTACAATACGAGCCTTCCTTTTTTGTAGCTGAAGCAATTGTTCACAGGCAGAGAAACGACGCTCAAAGTCCCTTGGCTTCAACTCATGAGGAATCCAAGTTTCTTGCTTTTGAATCATTTCCAACACATGCAATCGTTTGGAAATGGCTTGACGGGTAACTCCTAGTACTGAAGCAAGCTCTATTTGTGTTTGACTGGTTCCTCATGAAGCAATGCCGTCAATTCAGTGTGTTCGAAGATATTTCGTCTCCCTCCACGCGAGCGGTCATCAACATTAAAATCACCGTCTTCAAAGCAACAGAACCAACTCAACACGGAGTTCAACTTAAAGCAGCGTCTCCACTAACGTTTTGAAGCTCACGATGAGCTTTAGCTGCCGTTTTCTTTGATTGAAAGAAGAAAATCAATACTTTCCGCATATGATGATTATTTGGCACAAAATCATCAATACAACCAAAAGAATATGACGTGAAAAGAAAATTACTATCGTATTGAGGCGGTATATTTACCATATACCTAAGTTTGGCTCTTGATGTTTAGGTTATGGCAGAATCGACTAGCACTTACAGCTGGCGCCATCTATTGACAAACAACGGGAACTTAGTTGTGCACATAGTATTTTGGTATTTTTTTCTGGTTTATGAGATCAGTCGCACAGAGGTTTACCAAAAAATACTAGCATCCTTCCTATGACGTGCCCATGTCAAATCTTACGATGATTATCCAAATTTTCACTACTTACAGATCACAAGTTGCAGTTTTTTTTTGTATTCTTTGTGGTTTTTTGTTTTTTGGTAGGTGGATGTCTTTTACGTAAATCTTTTCCTGGTTTATGAGATCACTCGAACAGATGTGGTGCCAAAAATATTAGTATCCTTTTTATGATAAATCTATGTTAAATTTTTCGATGATTATCAAAATTTTCAGTACTTTTAGATCAAGAGTTGTGGTTTTCTTTTGTATTCTTTGTGGGTTTTTTTTTGGGAGGTGGATGTCTTTTACGTAAGTCTTTTCCTGGTTTATGAGATCACTCGCACAGAAGTCGAGCCAAAAATAGTAGTATCCTTCTTATGATAAACCTATGTTAAGCTCTTCGATGATTATCAAAATTTTCACTACTTTTAGATCAAGAGTTGTGGTTTTCGTTTGTATTCTTCGTGGTTTTTTGTTTAGGAAGTGGATGTCTTTAACTTAAATCTTTTTCTGGTTTATGACCCAAAATTATGGACCCAAAATTATTAGTATCTTTCATGGGACACAAACATGATAATTCTTCGATGATTATCAAGCTTTTCGCTACTTTTGGATTAAGAGTTGCGGTTTTTTTTGTATTCTTGGTGGGATTTGTCTTGCTGAGAGGTGGATGTTTTCAATGTAATTCTTTTCCTGGTTTATGAGATCGCTCGCACAGAAGTCGCTCCAAAACTAGTAGTATCCTTCTTATGATAAACCTATGTTAAGTTCTTCGATGAGTATCCAAATTTTCACTACTTTTCGATCACGAGTTGCCGATCTTTTTGTTTTGCTCTCTTCTGCTAGGTGGTGGCGTCTTTCATGTGGAATATGTGTGTAATGCCAAAAATGTCTTCTCGCGAAAGTTTCACAATTTGTGAGCTTTAATGAAAGTTCATACCTAGTGGGGACATCCTTCTAACAAGTAGTCATTCCTAAAAAAAAACGCTAAAATCTAAAATTAAAACGCGATCAAACCTCGGAAATGAAGTATCAAGTTGGGCGAATGCTATTACTTTTTTGTTATGCCTTATTTTTGGCAATTTGTTTATTTTGTGATTTTTTATTTTAGCGGTTTTTTTATTTTTATTTTTATTTAATTTTTTTTTTTTTTTGGTGAAAGATTAAAATCACTGCACTGTGCATACCTCAGATTTTTCAGATTTTTTTTTTAGTATTTGACTATTGTGATTGTGCAGTTCCCCATGAAGGAAAATTTTCCTTAATATTACTCGTATTTTTGTGTATTTCTATTGTTTATTATGCTGCTATATTTTACGTACCTTCTTTTTGAAAACAAACGCACAATTATTCGAATTTTTGTTTACTTTCAATATATAATTTTATTTTATATATATTTATTTTCTTTTTGCTACATATATACTTTCTCGTATATATATTGCCATACCAATAGATGCATTGTTTTCATATAAATATACAATTTGGTAGCTTGATTTTCACAATCTCAATATGCAATTATAATTATAATAATTTTCAATTCTAGCGACCAATTACATATCGTCTATGTTTTCCTTTTTTTTTCTTCTTATATTTCTCTTCTTTTTTTTATAAAGGAGCTACATATTCAGCTAAGCTTTAATTTTTTTTTTTTTTTTTTTTTTTTTTTTTTGGTTAAAACTATAATCAATTTTCAACTTTCTAGGCAAATTTTGCTTCCATAATAATGATAATAATATATTTAACAAGCATTTATTTATAGTATATATATTTATAGAGTTTGTATGTATATATATATTGTTTTTTGAGGATTTTCATATGTATATTTCTTCCATATTTGAACAATCAACTTTATTTTGGTATTAATTCTGCTGTTTGTTGTCGTTTTGGTTTGTGGAAATGATATGTTTTTTTTTTTTTGTTTTTGTTTAAATTTCATGAATGAATCCATTTTCTTTGTTGCTGTCAATGTATTTATTTACTTTAATTATATGTTGTACTTAACACAATTAAACTTAATTACAAATATCTTATGGCTATGCTTATTTTCCTGTCAAATTTTGTTTTGTTTATTTTTTTTTGTTTTCATTATAATATTAAACTAGTTTGGTTACATTTTCAACAGTCTTTCTATATATACAAAGAAATTTTAAAATTTATACACATTTTATTAAACTACTGTTTGAAATGTACATATTTACATACCCAGAAGCTGTAATCTTTCAAAACAATTAGGATTCTTTGACATTTATATTATGAAATATTTAACATACACATTAGCACAAGTCAGCGCAAGCTCTCGGATTGTTATATAAATTCAAGAATAAATTTGTCCGAAATACTAGATAATTGATTATAAGGCGTTGATCTAAAGCAATTTCAATTACTTGGCTCTTGTATACGGATATAGGAAAAGTGGAGAATTGAAATCTTTGCAAAGGGTTCAGTAAAAGGCATAGAAAATAGTGGAAAATCTTCCTCTGACATTTTCGACTGTTTCCTTATATCATTTTTGGCCAATATGCGGAATCTATAAACTGCAGGTTTTATTATACGTTTTTAACTGCGTTCGTAGTATAGACTATCATACTACAGAGTGGCGCAATAGAACGTGCATATTTAAAAAATAGATTAAAAAATAAATACAAAAGGTATGGTTTAAATAAATCTAAGGCATTGTAGAGTAATAAATGGAGTTTATTTTTTAAAAATAACATCATCTAAATGATGACCCTCTCTACGACGGCACTCCTCTAACCACAAACGAAAATTATTGAAAACTTTCTTCAGTAATACTGGTGTAATGGCTGCCATTTCACCACGGATATTCTCCTTAAGCTGAACGATGTTTCTTGGATTATTACTGTAGACTTTGTTTTTGAGGTATCCCCACAAAAAAAAAAGTCAACAGGCGTCAAGTCTGGACTACGTGGGGACCATGGGGTATCACCTCTTTTCGAAATCAGTCTGCCAGGGAACATCTGCTTCACCACCGCCATGGAGTCATTTGATGTGTGACAGGTAGCTCCATCTTGTTGGAACCAAGTTCTGGAATTCACTATTCTTGAACTTTCAATTTCTGGAGCCAAAAATCCGTCCAACATCTCAACATAGCGTTCCGTATTAACTGTGACGTTTTGGCCCCGCGCATTTCGAAGAAAAAAGGAGCAATTATTCCTCTGCCAGAGATTGCTGCCCATACTGTCACTATAGGACTATGCAATGGTTTCTGGTGTTTGATTTTGGGATTTTCACTGTTCCAGTAATGACAATTTGGACGGTTTACGAACCCATTCATAAGGAAATAAGCCTCGTCAGAGAAAAGGATATTGTCAAAATTGGAAAATCGATTAAGCATTTCATTAGCAAATGCGAGCCTTGCTATGAAGTCAGACTCTTTCAATTCTTGTGTTAATTTCAGCTTTTATGGATGCAGTTTAAGATCCAATGTTAAAATTCGTTGCAAACTTCGTCGCGATAATTGTAAGACAGACGATCTCTTGCGAGTCGACATTTGTGGATTTCCTCGTACTGACTTCATAACTCTCTCAATATTGTCTTCGGTCGTAGATGTTCTTGGGCGACCATTTGCTTGTGGTTTAAATGTTGAACCAGTCTCTTCAAAACGCTTTACCCATATTTTAATTAAATTAGCTCTCGGAGCTTCACTAATTCGCCGTAGTTTATATTCAGCACAATATAGTCGCCTAGTAGCAATATATGAACGAGAGTTCTCGTAAAATGCGCCCACACAAAATGCGCGACGCTTTCCGTCGAAGTGATTCATAGCGACTGAAACTCCATGAGCCCGCCAACCCAACGATGTAGGCGCTCCCCCGTCCGCGCCTTTTCTACCCCACAAAAAAAGATGATGCAATATGCACGTTATATTGCGCCACCCTGTATAAAGTTTGCCAGAAATCAAAACAGTTTCAATACAAAAAAATAGTAGCAATCTAAGTCTGTTTGAATATATAAATAAATATATAAATATATAAATATATATGTATACATATATATTTTTTTTTTCTTTTCTTTTCTCTTTCATCTTAAAATGTTGTAAATAATGTAATATTCGCAGTATTGCTATCTCGCTTCTCTAAAGTCTACAAGACGCTGAGGCTTTAAGCTAATACTAATTTGTTTTAGTTTAAATTATTAAAATATTGTTTTATAACTATCAATAAATATTCAAAGCAATATAGAAAGAAAAACAAAACAAAAAATTCGAGGATGTTAAGAGAAATATTTGGGATTAACATACCTCTTATAAAGCGAATAGTATTTCGTTGATGGAAAACAATTTATAAGAAAAACTATGTATAAACACGCCTTTAAAATTATCGAGAATTCCAGCCAGTTTCAAAAATTGTAAAAACTTATTATCGATTGATTGGATAATTTAACAACATACCGAATATAAGCCTTTCCTGGCTTACAGAAGAAATGAAAATATATTTTTATACCATCGCTTTCAACATATCCTAAAGAAAGGATCTGCTAAGCAAAATAAGGAAGAAATTAAATGATTTGCAAACAGGCCAGTAAAACCTGTCATTTGGGAATGAACTTCATTACAGTGGCATTACAGTGGTTCCTATCTTGATAGCGCAAGAGGTGTGTACGAGTACAGAGATGGTGATAGATTGATAGATAGTGATTAATATGACGGCAAAAAGAGAAGAAGGGAACCCTCTAATCATTGTGATACTTCTCTCCTTGTAGTTGTGAAATTAAAATGTTGGACTGTATTGTGGTTTATTCCATTGCGATGATTGTCAGGAGGACCATTCACAGTCGGTTTTTATCAGAGAACTAAAAATTGGAACTTGTAATTTGGTTCATATAATTTCACAGTCATGTGAAATTATGTGCAATCAAATTGATCGTGAAGAAATTACAAGTGGCGATAAATAAAAGATGAGAATTAAAATTAGTGTCGATTCAAAAGAGGTTTATTCAGGCAACAAATTGTGTTTACTAGTTGAAATTTGATTTATAAGTAATTTTTTTCTCATTACAGAACTTCCGACAACAGTTAATTTTATATGCCACAACTCAGAATTCAGTTATATAGAGTGATTTTTTAAGATTTAAGTTTTTCCAGGTTGGCAGCACTGGTTGGTAATGGCGTCCAAACATCATCATCTATCAAAGTGAAAAGTATACAGTATACTCTGCCATTCATCATCATGGAAAGACTAACAAACGAGTAACAATTTTCAAATTGTTGAAATTTATTTTCAAAATTCGTGCTCTGTGACAAATGTGCATCGTTTGATACGACCATTTTATGGTCGTCATAATCGACCTGCTGAAAAAATGATTCGTGCTGTTATCTCCAAATTTCGCACCAATTGTAATTTGTTGGACATAAAACCATCGACTCGCAGGCGTAGAGTGCGTATCGAAGAAAATATTGCAGCCGTAGCGACCAGTGTTAATGACGATCGTAAAATGTCAATTCGTCATGTATCGATAAAAAGTACATTTGTATGTACAAAAAAAAAAAAACGAGTTAATTTTAATATAAATTAAATGGCAAACTCAAATGCACATAATATTAAAATTATGGCTAAAGTATTGAAGTTTAGACAAAGTGATTGATATTCGAAATGTCCCAAATGGTCATTCTGTCTTTGGACTCTGTCTTTGCTGGAAGTCAAAATATGATTAAATCGCTACTGAAATATAGTCCTTGCATTAATTTATAGAAATTGAAAACCGTTTTTGCAACATTAGACATAATTTTTCATCAGAAAGTAGACTTCATAAACAAATTTAATTGAATAAAGAATATAACTTAAAACACAAAAAAAAAAAAAAAAAAAAAAAAAAAAAGCCCAAATTGTGCAAGAGAAATCTGAATAACTCAAAGAAATATTCAAGCCATACTACCTATATAGCACGTTGGGGTTGTAGGAACGGGGCTAAAAATAATGTATTCACTATACAGTACACTGAGTATATGATGACAGTTTTGCTTGAGACTTTTTGAAATATTGGCTAAAGTTAAGGCTCAAATTCATATTACGTTTCACAAAGCTTTTTGAGGCTTAAAATATGAACGATTTAGCAATCTTAGTGGGCAGCTTAGAAAAATGAATGTATTAGATTTTCAACCCATATCTAAATAACAATCAACGCATATACGAGTATTAATCGATGTACAGCAGTCTTAGGGCAAATTAGCTTTGACATGAAGGCCAATATTTTTAGGAAATGTAATGAGGAAGTGATTGGATTTTCTTCGAAGTAAAAATAAATTATGGGTTGTTTGGAAAGTTCGTTTTGTTAATTCATTAGTTCAACATATGTTACTTCTCATGACGTAGAGTACCTTCAAACAATATCTCCCACCCCGTTTCTAAACTCTTTACTATTGGTTACTTGTATTCTCTTTCTAACGGTTGGTGGTTACAGCGTTTACAAAAACAAAAGTTTTAAAAAGTGGGAAAAATGAGCAAAAAATAGCATTTTAGGCATGTTACGCCGAAAAATAAAGTCTATTTATGAAAAAAAATTTAAGAACTTTCTAGAAATTTTTTAAAAGATTTTCTACGGACGACTTCTCTATAACGGGCGCTCCCAGATCAGTACGACCAGAAGAAACTGTTTCCGAGGAGGCGAAAGATTTAGTTATTGTAAAACCCAATGCAACAGTTAGAGGATTAGCAGAAATAATAAAAAAAATCAATCTCAACCGTTCACGAGGCCATAAATGAGGCCAGATTTGTGAGAAACTTCGATGTGTGGGCACCTCACTCTCTCACCGAGGTCTCATACTGCCTTGTGAACCCGTCAGAGACTGCCAGAGCTTGGGTGGGAAGTTTTACCTCACCCGCTGTACTCCCCAGAACTCGGTACATGAGAACTGATGAAAAACTAATCTTAGAAAGATCCGGTAATCTGCTTACTTGGTCATATTGTAAACAGTTGTAAGACGAGCTGTAAGAAAATGTTCAACCGATAAAAAAAGGTGTAGAACATTATTTGAGCCGAAGAAACGGAGAAGCGAGGCTATAGAAGCCTAAAGATATTGG
This sequence comes from Philornis downsi, assembly GCA_019455685.1. Taxonomy (NCBI): domain Eukaryota; kingdom Metazoa; phylum Arthropoda; class Insecta; order Diptera; family Muscidae; genus Philornis; species Philornis downsi. The sequence goes on from JAHXMU010025460.1 coordinate 9,348, forward strand.
CCTGAAATCGAAAAATGTTATCAAAAACTAAAAAGCAAGGATTCCTTCATGTAAGCATAACGATGGAAATCTGCTTACAGATACGTACAGTATACTGCAGTTATGGAGAAAAAAAAACGTCTAAAAATTCCTGGTTTACAACAACTATTGCATAGATTACTTCACACATAGTCACAACTAGTTTAAACTTATGTAGTCACGACTTACGAACAAAAAAATTTCAGTATTAAACTAATAAACATCGTTTATAAGTTGTAGAATATAGTGGAAATAATTTGAAACCATATGGACTGATTGCAATTTATATGTGTGGCTTTAGATACGGTACTCCATATAGAGAAGATCCACGAAAAACCGTTCGACACATAAAATATCTTCCTAGACTATAAAGTAGCCCTCCATAATACGAAAGCGTATGATGTGTATAAAACTTAGCTAGTCCTTTTCTTTTATTACTGGAAAGCTTAACGGCATTTGTTGAATGGCTCTGACTAGCATAAAATCTTCAGAAAAGACGGGCAAAACATTTGCGAACCATTGTGCATCAAAGGAGAACTTAGATTCGTCAGTGCACTGTGCGTCTACCTTTGCTCATATCGTATATTTTATGATGACTATGATGATTTTAGGGAGCTGATCAAGGAAATAATTAGGCAACAGGTGTAGATCAACCGAGTGTATGAGAACCTGATGCAGTCAATTTTTTACCACATATAATATCAGCTTAGAAAATTTTGCTTTGTTATTTAGAAATGACTAAGATTTAGGCAGGGCGACAGTCTATCGTGCGATCTCTTCAACATACTGTTGGAGATGATTATGAGGAAAGCTGCAGTTAACACGACTGGTACTATCTTTAATAAAAGCCATATGTTACCCGCATATGCAGATGACATATATATTATTGGGCGAAAACTGCGAGATGTTACTGCAGCCTTCTCAAGCATCGGGAGGAAGCAGCGAAAATAAGCCTGATGGTAAACGAGGGCAAAACAAAGTTATTGGTTTCAACGAACAAAGAGTCCACTCGTTTGGGACGCTATGTGAGCGTTGGGAACTATAATTTTGAAGATGAATGGATGCAAGATTTCATCTACCCCGGTTCCGCTGTAAATATAACGAATGATCTCAGCATGGAGATAAAGAGGAGAGTATTGCTTGCTAACAGATGTTATTATGGGCTAAGCAAGCGATTCAATGATAATGACCTCTCTCGACATACAAATCTCCGACTGTACCAGACGTTGGTTTTACCCATCTTGTTATATGGCGCAGAATCCTTGGTTATGACACAAGTGGATAAATCAGTACTGGCAGTTTTCGAGAAAAAAATACTCCGGAAAATATATGGAGTATCGGCGTCGCATAAAAAATGAGCCGTATGAGCTATAGGTCGACATTGACGTAGTCAAACGCATTAATGTACAAAGTTTGCGTTGGCTGGGTCATGTTGTGGATGCTCCGGCAAGCAAAGTTTTCAACAACGAACTCGATGGACGGTGCAAAAGAGGGCGACCAAAAGTCCGTTGGAAGGACCAGGATTTTGTAATACTATCGAAGCTTGGTGTGACGAATTGAACGAGAAGCGCAGAAGATCGAAGCGCTTTGAATTATTTTCTACGGGCGGCGTATAATAGATAAGGCTGTCTATTCCAGTCGCCACATAAGAAAATATTTCGAAATATCGTACTTCAACACAAAATCCAGCCAATCTAAGAGGTGAAGGAAAATGATCATAGAAGGCACATAGGGAATAATTATATAACATATAAACATATGGATTTGCTAACGAAAAAGGTCAAGTGTTGTCTTTAAAACAATAATCAGTAGTGGCAAACGTTTTTAGTTAGCATAGCTTTGCTAATATTTACTTCAATTATATAATATAAATAATTTGCTTCACTGAAAGGCAACTTAGCCAGCTTGTTTAAAGTTTATACTAAACAAAATTAAATTTCACCATCAAAGCTGTAATTTGCAACATAAATCACGAGCGAAGTAGACACGGACATTCATATTTAAAGGGAAGGAATATGTAAAACACTGCCCTCACTTCTAGACAAAACATAAATAAACCAAACTCATGAAAACATATCCTTTAAATAATAGATTTGCATCTGCTTCCTAAAATTATAAACTGTTATATTCTATATGGGCTGTGTGAATATCTGTAAATGCATTCTCGTATAAGTATATAATATACTTTTATTATGTGCATTATAGTTGCATATATCAACATGCAAATGCTATACATACACTTGTCTATTACTAAATATTTACATACTCGTATTCAACTTACATTTCGCGGTTATTTATTTATGTATGTAAAGTGCTCTTCTATACACAACAGCATATATATACATACATCCTTAACTCAATATCCTTAAATATATTAAACTATACATGTACATATATGTATTATATTCTTGTTTCTTTTTGTTGGTATTAGTTTGTAGCAACTATTTACTTCATTTTCCTATACTTTTTTTTTTTTTTTTTTTGGTTCTATCCCTGGCTTTCAGTATAATATTTCAGTCATACACTTTAGTGTCGGCTTAAATTTATGAATCCCTTTTAAGCTACAAAATGAAAAGAAAAACCATAACATACTCATAGTTTACACTGTATTCAAACTTAAATCCTGACGAAATTTACAAAAATTTAATATATTTCCAACTTATTCGTTTTTTTAACTAAATACTCGAAGACTTTTTTCATGCACATAACATGTGCTTCTGTCTGTTAATGCGTGATTGAGTATTTACTATACAAACCGTTTAATCCTTAATATTCTGTCATTTGCCAAACGTATCGTATCGTATTGTGTAACCTTCCGACATCCTTTGGTGCTACCGCAGCGTCTTTGTTACATGGCGATGTCAACAGCAGAAACTTTTGCCTTGTCACAGTGTTAATATCATATCATCATTGGCATTGTCGTAAGATGTCAATGTTGTTGAAGGGAATATCTGTGCCGCCGACACAAATATGTTGTAACACTGAGGCTTATTAGTAACAGCGTTGTGGGGGAGCTCTTGTGACATGTCATCGTTGAACTGGGATAATATTCTTCAAATTCGGTTATCATTAAGAGATCTGCAAGGGAAGTGGGAATGATAGTCATGAGTGTAAGGAACTAGTAAAAGTATGTCATTTATATTAGTCTATGTAGTTCAGCTATGTTTTTAGTAAACGTGAAATACGAAGGGTTTTCAAAAAATAAGGTGAATTTTAATTTTTCTTAAAAAAAATATTGTTGAACTGTGTTCAATTACAATGAATTATGAATTTAAAAATCAAATATTTATAAACTAGGAAAAATAAGTTTCCCATTTTTTATGAATTCTCGATTTGACGGAAACCCTTTATGCATGTTCTTGCGACAAATAAAAGCTTTTATCTGACTACAAAAAGAGTTTCCAATCTTCCAATTACTGTTATGCTGAATAACAACTGATGTCTAACTCACGTTACTTGCTACAAAGCATCATGAGCTTCTACCTTCTTTTTTTGAACAACCTTTGAACGATTCACGAGCGTTGCGTTATAATTCCGCAAACTTTGAGGAAATACAGTCCATTACCACATATACAACAATTCGAAACGGAATTATACAAATATTTATTCATCAATTTCTATTTTATCTCTTTCAAAGTAGTCCCCCTTGTGCCTGCGTTTTTTCCAATCCTCCAAGCAGTTCTTATATGTACTTTTTGGTATGTTTTTGAGCTCTCTCAGCGATTCGGTTTTTATCTCCTCAATCGTCGCAAAATGCAGTTCTTTCATGGGTCTTTTCAATCTTGGGAACAGGAAAAATTCGCAGGGGG
>JAHXMU010025461.1:1778-16301 GCA_019455685.1 Philornis downsi
TGCAGAAAGAAAATGGAATTCTATCAAATTTATATTCCAATAATTTTCACATTCAGTAGTGATAATGAAATCTATAACAATTCTAAATTAGTTTAACCATCCATGATGTACTTGTACATCATTAGTTCATTCTGCAGTAAATAAACAATTTAATAATATTTTTTTTAAATGAACCGGATTTTAATTCTACGCCCATCATTCGAACCACTTAACAAAACTCTTGTTTGTTGGGAAAATAATGGACATGAAAAAATTTAACTTTCATTATAAAATGGCCTCCGAAGAAACTGTTTTGTACAATATTGGCTTCTGCCCAATTTCCCACAACTTCCGGTTATTTTATGATTATGGTTATGGTTTGTTTTTAATTTCTTGTATAATATTTCTTTAATAAGCTCTAATGTTTATCTTTGATTATCAGAAAGCGGAAATTCATGAAACTTTATTATTCATTTGTGCAACATTTGTTTAAAGAGATTAGAAAAACAGAAACTTCTGATTAATTAATGCCAAACAATCATTTATTTGCTTGTTTGGCTAAGATCCTTGGCGACAGGCAAATATGATTTAATTTAAATTTTGATTCAAATATTTCTGAATCAAAACCTATAGCAGTCAGGCAACAAGCGTAAAGTCGTTATCCTTATGAATTATTATCATATTACATATAAATATTACACTTATTGGTATGAGATTCATCGAAAATTTGTATGCCAGGGCAGTCCCAAAACTAGTCGATCTGACATATAGATGGTGCCAATAGTTTGAAAAAAAAATATATTTTGGTGAAAAATAGCAACTTTATATCACATGTTTTAAGTTTCAAAGCGCCATGTTGTTTAGTATTTTTATTTGAGTCATCAAAAACAAATGGTCTCAGTGTATTTTTGAACACATGGAGAATATTGGCCACCGTTATATAATTCAATTTTTTCATTTGAAAGATCTCAGTCCAGCCAATATTAAAGCCGAGCTACATTCTACGCTGGAGAGTCTGCTCCTTCGTTTACGACTATAAAATATTGGGTAGGTGAGTTTAAACGTGGTCGTATGTTAAAAAAAAAAATCTACAAAATGGAATTGGTAGTTTTGAATGAAATTATTCTGGTCAAAACTGGCAACCTTAAAAGAAAATATATGTTTTAAATTTCAAGGCATCACGTTGTTTAGTATTTTTTTCTTTTTTGTTTCTTTTTTTTGTTTTTTTTTTTTAGCTATCAAAAGTAAACGATCTTAGTGAATTTGAATTGGTCACCGTTATGTAATTCAATATTTCCATTTAAAAGGTTTCAGTTCAACCTATATTAAAACCGAGTTAGATTGTACTCTAAGGGAGTCTGTCCCTTTGTTTACGACTGTAAAATATTGGGTAGCAGAGTTTAAACGAGGCCGTACGAGTTGCCAAGAAGAACACCGCAGTAGTCGCCACGCCAGAAACGATTAAAAAATTCCACAAAAATGGTACTAAATGAGTTAGCTGAAATGACAGGCATTTCAAAAAGTGTTATACATCGTATATTGACCGAAGACAAGAAAATGAGAAAGTTGTGTGGAAGATGGGTGCCGCGCTTGCTTTCAATAGAGCAAACACTGTGTCGTGAAAACGTTTCAGTATAGTGTTTGGCGATCTTTCACCGCAATAAAACCGAATTTTTGCATCGATTTATAACCATGGATGAGACATTCGTCCACCACTTTACACCTGATACAAAGGAACAGTCAAAGCAGTGGAGTGAAATGGAAAAAGGCAGAGACGGTTCCATCTGCAACAAAGCCATGGCGTCTGTTTTTTGAGATGCTCATGGGATTATTTTTATTGATTATCTTTAGAAAAGAAAAACTATTCACCTCCAACCTCGAATATTATGCTAATTAATTGCAGCCTTTAGGTGATGAAATTACAGAAAAAATGCCGCATTTGGCGAAAATGAAAGTGTTGTTTCATCAAGAAAATTCACACATCCACTAATGCGATGGTCAAAATGAATAAATTTTAGTTCGAATTACTTCATCAGGCACCATACTCGCCAGATTCAGCTCCCTCTGACTATTTTATATTTCCAAACTTGAAAAAAGGGCTCGGTGGTAAAAGGTTTGCCAACAAGGAGGAGGAGGTGGAGACTGTGATTGATGGCTATTTTAAGGAGTTCTTAAGGTAAACAGTCCTTACTATAAACAGGGTGTAGAGTTTCTATATTAAATGTCGCTAAAAAAAAGTTTATTGAGCTAAAAGGAGATTATGCTGAAAAATAAAGAAACATTTTCACAACTATATTGTATCTTCTTTTGTTAGGTCGACTAGTTTTGGGACCGCCTTCATATTGACACTATCATCAGACGTTTATATATCTACTTATAAAGGCTATCCCAACAAGAACGCAACATTTAAATTTGGCGCCATTCAAAGTGTCATTGTTTGACATTTGAACAATTATTATTGTTTGCTAATAGAAGGTACGAGGTTAGTGAAAATGGAGCGCTACACGAATGAACAAAGCATTCTCGTTGTGAAATTGTTTTACCAATATGGTGAAAGTTTTGCGGCTACAGTTCGCAAATTGCGATCAATTTGGGGTCACAATAATGCTTCAAAAGTGTCAATTGTAAAGAGATTAATGGATAAATTTACCAAAACTGGGTCTGTTAGTGATGTAAAGACAACAACGCGCCTTCGACCAGGTCGATCGACCGAAAATGCCGCAGCTGTACGTGATGATGACGCTCAAACTCCATCCACCTCCATTCGACACCTAGCTCAGAAAATTGGTGTCTCCAAATCCCCTCTATGCAGCGAATTTTGACGAAAGATTTGCTTCTTCATGCATACCAAGTTCAATTGACTCAGAAACTGAAGCCAGCGAAGGGAGTTCGTTAATTGGGTATTGGAGAGACATGAAAAAAACATGAAAATGCTGATTTTGCCGATAAAATCATCTTCAGTGACGAGGCCCATTTCCATCTTGATGGCTTCGCCAATAGGCAGAATTGTCGCATTTGGGGTGAGGAAAATCCTCGAGTGATTCACGAGAAGCAAATGCATCCTCAACGTGTCACTGTGTGGTGTGGATTTTGTGCTGGAGGAATCATTGGACCTTTTCTTTATGAGAATGAGGCATGTCAAGCGGAAACAGTCAATGGTGTTCGGTATCGTGAAATGATAACCAGTCTTTTCGTGCCTAGAATTGAAGAAATGAATGCGGAGGGCATGTGGTTTCAACAAGACGGCGCCACATGTCATACAGCCAGAGAAACAATTCAGTTGCGGCATCAGTCATTTCCCGGTCGTGTTATTTCGCGTTTTGGAGACCAGAATTGGCCGCCTAGATCGTGCGATTTAACACCTTTGGACTTTTTTCTTTGGGTTTTTTTTGAAGTCGATGGTTTACGCGAATAAGCCGACGACGACTCAAGTCCTAAAAGAGGAAATTGGACGCTGCATTAATAAAATACCGCAGCATTTATGCAAAACGGTCATTGAAAATTTCATTAAATGATCGCGTGTGTGCTAGCAAAGCCGCGGCGGCCTTCTGCCCGATGTGTTGTTCCATACATAACCTCATTCTGTCTACTTTACGATATAATAAAGTGTCACGAATTTTTGTTTTTAACATCTGTGTTTTATTTAAAATTTTAATCTTGCGTTCTTGTTGGGACACCCTTTAAATATATTATTAATTTAAAGAAATTTAAAGAAAATATTACCCGAAAATGTCCAGCTTTGCAGTCATTTCATTTTTTTTTAATTTCACGAACCAACAATTTTTTGGTGGATTCATGCAAACATTTCAGAACTTATGATAAAAAATAATGTTTCTTTGTTTAAGGTAATTTATAAGTTGATATCAGGCATGGGCAAACTGCAGTATATAACTACTGCATTAAAATATCAGTAATCAGTAAAATTTTACTGATAATGAAATTTAATTTGCATTATCAGTAAATTTTTACTGATTACTGAAAACATTTGCAGTACTCAGTAAAATTTTACTGATTACTGAAAAAAAATTGCATTATCAGTAAATTTGTACTGAATACTACAAAAAAAAAAAAAACGGTAACCAGTAAAATTTTACTGATAATGAAAAATTATTGCAGTATTTTACTGATCACTGAAAAAAATAGCAGTAAGTTAAGTTAATTGACTAGCGTGATTTTTATAGAGTTATAATAACTTATTACGCAACGAATTCCAAATATACGTGCATTCCTTAAAGTACCGCTTTGCTTAAATTGTAACAAACAACAATCAACAACAACAAACAAACTCAAATAACACGAAGCATAAGTAAATGTAACTGCACTGATTACAGCAACAAGTGAAACTAAACTTAACCGCTAAGTCTTAGCGTAAACAAATGCAACTCCACTGCTGCTAATAATAAAGTGAAAATTTCAATAAACAATCAGAATACTAAGTAGGCTCTACACAATAAGTTTTTTTTACACAACAGACTTCAAGAATTTAATTAAAAGAAAAAGTATGAGTGATTTCGATACCGACGACTCCAGATTTTGTGTGTGAGCAAAATCGTCCAAGATGTTCCCAAGACCGGGCCAAAAATGTTCTGGGACAAAAGTGTTCAAGTGATATAAGCGAAACGTCAAGTAGCACACCCGAGATATTGAAAGATGAAGAATTGATGGGTGTAAATAAAGTTCTCTTTAGTGAAAAATATTTCGAAATTGTTGAGAAGGTAAGTAAAAACACATTATTATTATTTGTTATTTAATACTTTATAATTAAATTAAAATGTAGACGAACAAAACTCTGCACCAAAAAAGAATGGGTAGCTTGATTGCTGTTTGCCAAGTTTGCAGGAAAAAAGTAAAAGGATTGCTGTGTATTAGTTCCAATTTTATCAAACATTTAAAAACGGAACATCCACAAAAATTTAGCGCCTTTAAGTTAGAAAAGGCAGACACCAAGCAGAGTACAGGACGAAAATGCTCTTTTAGCCGTGATATCTTGAATTTTATTTGCAACACAACGTCTCCATTGTCCATTGTCAGTGACCAAAGCTTTAAAGAACTATTTCTGCGGAAGTAATCAATGCAGTAATAAACGGGAATCTATTAACTCCATGCATTACAAGATGGAATACACTTTATGATTCCATAACGAAGTTGCTCCAACACTCATTACATTTAGCCGATTTATGTTATCGTCTGAAAATTTCCACCATCCTTACTGATGATATCGAGTATTTGCAGGAGTACACAAAGCTTATGAGACCTATAGCAGAAGCGATTGATTTTCTTCAGGCAGAAAATACCATGTATTTTGGTTACTTCATACCTACTATAGTGACTCTAAGAATTAAAATGCGTCGTTTGGAGCCCGCAAGTTTTAAGTATTTATCAGAAGTGAGCGAACAAATGCAGAAAGCATTGCTTAAAAGATTTGACAAATATTTTATGATGCAGCCTGAAGCTTGGGATGCTGTTATAGCAGCTATATCTTCACCTTCAATAAGATTAAGATTTTTGAAAGCCCTTTTAGAAACAGCAACAACGCAAACAGAAGAAGGAGTGAAGACAATGTTCAATACATATGTCGTGAAGTATGGCAAATTAGCTGATGTCGAAATTCACACTTTGCCTCAAGCACCGCAAAAAACATTCCTTGATTTTGGAGAAGAAAGTAATGGTAAAGTTTTCCACTTTATTTTTCAATAAATATTTATATTAATACTTGTGTTTGTGTATCTACTTCAACAGATGATAACATACAGTGTGCTGCTACTGACTTCAAAAATTATCTCCCGGAAACAATTTTATACCTGGTCGAACGAGACACAACGACAAATTGCCTAAACAACAACTAAAAACGTGTTTCTAAAATACAATACCCCCTCACCATCATCAGCACCTGTAGAACGGTTGTTTTCATTTGCCGGGATTGTGAATCGTTCCAGAAGACAAAAACTCAATGATGAAAATTTTGAAATCCTTGTATTAAAAAAAGCCAATAGCGTCTACAATAAATAATATATAGTTGTAACTTAAAACTTGAAAGCCACCAAAATTAAGCGAGTTTTACTGATATTTAAAGAAAATACTGTGTTTTTAACACAAATAACATTTTTACGTTTCCTAAAAAATTGTCACATATAAAAAAATAACTGATTTAATTAGGAAATGTAAATCACTCCTCAGATGAGAATGCATTAAACTTATATTTCACGATTCAGTAAAAAATCACAAAAACTTTCGTTATCTGTCGAAACACTTACTGAATACTGCAATTTTTAATAACCAGTAAAATTTTACTGATTACAGCAATTTTTTCAGTAATCAGTAAAAATTTACTGGTTACTGCAATTTTTTTCAATTAGCAGTAAAAATTTACTGGTTACTGCAATTTTTTTCAATTAGCAGTAAAAATTTACTGGTTACTGCTTTTTTTTCAGTAATCAGTAAAAAATTATTGGATACTGCTTTTTTTTCAGTAATCAGTAAAAACGAATATTTTTACTGCAGTAATTATATACTGCAGTTTGCCTATGTCTGGTTGATATCTGAAGCAGAGAGGAAACTATTTCCATATCGCTATCTAAACTAAGTGAAACAAAATACGTCTGACGTCTATGAAATGTTAGATAAATCGGTCATACTAATTTGGAATTGAACCTATCGCTATCCATATCCATGTCCCAATCGCTATCTAAACTAAATGAAACAAAATAGTTCGTCTATAAAATGTCAGATAAATCGGTCATACCAATTATGAATTGAGGTTCCTATTGAGAACGGGTATGTTTAGTATGTCCAGTAACAATTTTAAACTAAAGAATAGAGAAAACTTAGTTTTAGGTTAAATGAATGCCAATTAAAATTACATAAATAACCAAAAGACTAACAATTTAACGCAGATAAAATGTGTATTATAGTATGATTTTCAATCTCATACCGTAACTTGGGGGAAAATTACTATTAGTTAGTTTTTATGAGTATACTTAAGACAAATAGATGTCTTTAACAGTTTTCAAATGAATTTCTTCTTAAGAAAATTATGGCCTAATAAATCTCTTTCGGAGCATTTCTCTTTTTTTCTTCTAACAAATGATTTATACCCAGTCCTTATGGCTAAGATTACAAATAGAAATTGTTGACAGGACACTTTACTGAGTCATCTTAAGTATTATTTAAAATTTGTTACTCATGTCACAATACTACGTTGCTTGTGTGGGTGAATCAATTACCCATACCAGGACCAAAAAAATAAAAAAATCACTTTTGTGTTTCCGGTCTTAATCCGCTTAAAAGTGGCGTCACTTTACTCTGTTTCACTGTTGATATCGTTGCATTTTATTTCATTCAGAGTTAACACAGTTACCTAAATACACATCGAGCAGTGTGTTGGCAAAATTCCAAAACCAGGACAACAACAGGTGGATGGCATTCACCAACAATTTTATGGTTGTTTCTGTCTGTTTCCCTCTTTTCTATTTCTATTGCCAGATTGTAAATAGTGGTGAAAGGACTTTGAGCAATATCAGGTATTTCAAATGTGTCGTTTTTTTTTTTTTTGTCTCTGCGATAAAGTTTTCTAATCTGACAATCATTGCATTACACCTATCAGAGAGAAATTTAAAATGTTCGTAGATTTGCATTTAATATTGATTATAAAAGGAATTGTTTATTGAATAACAATTTGAACTGTACGATGGCCCAGAGGAAAATGACCTAGAAACAAAAAACTTTTCATCGAAAAAACTATTACTCAAAATAAATGAAAAACGTTCCAAAACACACAATAAAATTCTGTACAAACACAAATCGACCAAATTAAATATAAACAAATGGACTGGTGAAAGTTTAAGCAGACGCCAGGAGTTCAACCAGACTGAAGGTTTTATCCCACAGCCAGTGGCGTGGACGATATTCCGGCTGGTCGTCAGATATGTGGGTCTATCAAACATTTTTTTGTTCCATGCATAATGCATTGAGTTTTCTACAGACAATTCGTACTTTATAGTACTATTTAGTAGTGTTTAGTATATACAACAATGCTTACATGTAGGGTGGTCCATTTGCGAGTTTTTGAGACTTTCCTTGTCTATTAATTACACTAAAGGGTATTCCAACAAGAACACAAGATTCAAATGACTGATGCAGCAATTGAATTGTTTCTCTGGCTGTATGATATGTGGCGCCGTCTTGTTGAAACCACATGCCCTCTACATTCATTTCTTCAACTCTAGGCGCGGAAAAATGGTTATCATTTCACGATACCGAACGCCATTGACTCTTTGTGCTTGACATGCTTCATTTTCATAAAAAAAAAGGTCCAATGATTCCTCCAACCCAAAATCCACACCACACAGTGACACGTTGAGGATGCATTTGCTTCTCGTGAATCACTCGAGGATTTTCCTCACCCCAAATGCGACAATTCTGCCTATCGACGAAGCCATCAGGATGGAAATGGGCCTCATCACTGAAGATGATTTTATCGGCAACATTTTCATGTTGCCTCTCCAATACCCAATTAACAAACTCCCTTCGCTGTCCATGGACAGCTGGCTTCAGTTCCTGAGTCAATTGAGCTTTGTATGGATGAAAATGCAAATCTTTCGTCAAAATTCGCTGCATAGAGGGGATTTGGAGACAGCAATTTGCTGAGCTCGGTGCCCAATTGAGGTGGAAGGAGTTTGAGCGACATCATCACGTACAGCTGCGACATTTTCGGTAGATCGACCTAATCGAAGGCGCATTGTTGTCTTTACATCACTAACAGACCCAGTTTTGACAAATTTATCCATTAATCTCTTTACAGTTGACTCTTTTGGATCATTATTGTGACCCCAAATTGATCGCAGTTTGCGAACTGTAGCTGCAAAAGTTTCACCATTTTGGTAAAACAATTTCACAATGAGAATGCGTTGTTCATTCGTGTAGCGCTCCATTTTTACTAACCTCGTACCTTCTACTAGCAAACAATAACAATTGTTCAAATGTCAGACAATGACACTTCGAATGGCGCCAAATTTAAATCTTGCGTTCTTGTTGAGACACCCTTTATATAGGCTTTAACTTATGAATAAGCATAAGAACATTTTTAGGAAATAATCATTTTATAGAAGACGAATTTCGTCCCTGTAGGAGCAAGTTTTTTCCTTCGTTCCACCTGTGGCACTTGTGAACGATAGCTTCGTAGACAAAGAGTCCTATCATGCAAAATATATCGGCCTTATCCTTTTAATACGCACATCCACAGTTATAGTAGTCATTTAAAATGTTTATGATCTAAGATGACTATTTCACAGTTCGTTCGAAGAATCAACCCATCGGCCGTTAAATAAGTATGTCAATGTCCACTTCTCATAAAAAATATATCGGCCTTATCCTTTATATCCCACAGTTATCGTGGTCACTTAAAAAGTTTATGATCTAAGATGACTATTTCACAGCTCGTTTCAACTGTGACACTTGCGAACTATACCGTCGTAGACGAAGAATCAACCCATCGGCAGGTAAATAAGTATGTCAATGCCCACTTCTCATACAAAATAGATCGGCTTTATCCTTTTAATACGCACACCCACAGTTATAGTAGTCACTTCAAAAGTTTATAATCTGGGATGACCCTTTCCACTATCCATTAATTGCCATCAAGTGAGTAAATACAATAATTATCAAAATACGCATTAATCTATGGCTGAATTTGTTTCATTTATGGGCAAATTTTTTGCTCCTGAGGCGATTTCAACCACTTGTAATACCTTCGGCCAAAGTTTAGAAGATGCTGCACCGACCAACCAACCCTGGTCATGCAAAATACGCCTGCTTATCATACATTATGTATCAATTTAGACTTTTTCCCCCCATGAAGATGTGTATTTTTAAATAATCTCACCCTCAACCAGGGGTTTTCTTTAAAGAAAATATGCCAGGTTATCCATTTTTCGGTCTCCTGATGAAATTTTTAGTTCATCATAATGCCTAAACGTTGCCATTATGTACAAAATACAATGTCATTTAAATGACCGCCTATGAATTGGCAGCAGCAGTGGATCTTTTTGAAGTAGTTTTCTACTACTTTTTTGCACATTTCGGGCGGTAACTCGGCGATAACTTGTCGAATGTTGGTTTTCTAATGCTTCAACGTTTGGGGATTATCCATGTAAACACAATCTTTAATGTAGCATCACAAAACAATGCTAACGGCATCAAATCGTATGATCTTGGTGGCCAATTGAAGCCGCTAAAGCGTGAAGTGACGCTTTCTGGAAACTTTTCATGCAATAAAGCCAAAATCGGTTGTATTGTATGTAGCTCGTGGCACCAACTTGTTAAAACCACACACCGTCCAGTTCATAATCTTCAATTGCAGGCCAAAAAAGTCGGTTATCATACGGCCACAGTGCTCTAAATCGAAATTCGAAATATCCACCACAGTATCACTAACAGAAGCGATATTTTCGGCAGTGTGTAAATTGCGATGATGCACAGGCATGACCACATCTCTAACGCTTCCAACCTCCACAAATTTCCTTATAATCTTGCCAACTCCTTGCACAGTAGGTCGATTATGCTATGTGAATGCACAAAAAGTGCCTAGAAGGGCACCACCAAATGAGAAATGAGCTTCATCGCTGAAGAAAATTTTGTTCGATTGAAACTTCACCTTTAAATCACCTCTTTTATAATAAGTTTTAACGCATTCTCTTCGGTTGTTAAACCATCAATATTCGTAAATGGCAAACCTTTTACTAAATAAATAACACTTCAGATGACAGGTATTTAACAGCTGACAGATAGCCTTGCCAGACCGGCTGTTTTGAAACCACTAAGTATATAAATTTCTATAGGTATAAGTTACGAAGAATTTTTTGCAGTATCTATACGATAAAACCATATATAGCTTTTAGTCATCGAATAAATAGTAAATTTTTTGAAAAATTCTTGAATATTCCCCATTTCTGTCAGTGCCTGTATGAAAAGGTTATAAAACAATGTTTAAAATTTTTCAAATTTGTTATCCTCCAGTTTAGCTTATGGATAATTTATGGCTTTTAACTCTAAATAATTGCGAACCTGTACCTCCACCCATCGTCCTTCTGCGTTGGAGTAAAAATGTGCAAATTGATAGGAGAGGAGTGATGAATCACGAAGACTGTAGAGACTTTATCAGTTTGATAGGTGTCAGCTGTTTGCTTGTTTGCAGGCAAGCAGTTGAAACTGGGAGTAGGTTAGCTACAGAGTTTTATCAGAGGCTTTGTCTGGTACCGAGGGTGATAGGGATACACACGGGCAGGTCTCGGGTTCGTTCCCAGTCATCCGTATCTTTTTGATCTCTTGGGAGTGCAGATAGGCATGAGGTTTCTCCTATATTTCAATTTCATAGTTACCGCTCACCATCGCCGAACGGAAAAGGTTCGGAATTTTCCCCGTCTCCCACCGGTGAGGATACTGCATCCTTGCAATGTGGTATCGACCGTTTCATCTACCTGGGGTCTCTATAGTGGCAGGTTTGTAAAAATGTCCAGTCTGTACTCTCTTCTAGCAGGGCAACCTATACCGTGAAGTATGGTGTATAAATCACAATTTGGTTGTAGTTTTGCTCTTTTGCTTTGCTACGCAGCTCCAACCGGTGCATTTGGCCAGTAGCGTGGGGATCAGGAGTTCCCGGGACTGAGTTCTTGCCTGATCATTCGATGTAGAACCCCTAGTGGGGTCCATCACGCGAATTGTGGTTGACACCAAAATGGTAGAGACTTTGTGCTCGAATGTGGAGTTGCATTGCAACCGGGTGCTACAGACCCATAGAGTAGCAGAGGTGGTAAGGTAGGCCTCACCTCCGCCAATGGGGATTATGTTCCATACTAGCAAATTCAAATTTGGTATCTCCTATCTGGGAGAAAAGGCTGACAATTGTCTGCCCCTATTCCTAAATAGTCCAAGGTTAACATGGTTATCCTAGAGTGGGGGCGTTGGCAATGGCATTGTAATATACTGAGTGTGTCGCTGACCGTGGATAAGGCCTTCACAGAGAGACTCACAGAGTCACCAATGTAGACTCTGCAGTAACTTTAATATTTGTCAATGGCATTTGATGCAATACTTGGCAAAAAGTGAAAAAATTGAACAGATAAGCTTGACCTTTCCAAAACTTTCCATGGAAATTACCTAATTTAGTCTTTAAATTCAACAAAAAACACGTTGGTTTATCGAATATTTTCCCATAATAAAATTGTCATGTCTCTACTTCACGACTGCCAAATATGAACTGTCAAGACTTATGTTTACCAAAATGGCGGCAAAACAAAGCAGTATGCCTTCCCGACGGACACCCTGTAGTTCAAAATTGTGACAAATTTCACGGCATTATACATATACTTTTAGAATATGCAGCATGTTTGATAAATTTTGCTAAAAACACGTTGATAAAAATAATTTATAGATGTTGAAAGCGCAGTTTTTTTTTTTTTTTTAACTAGGTCCAAATAGAATCTTTTTCAAACCTAAATAGTTTCAACAAAATGGTATAACTTGTCACATAACATTTCGTATACAGCATAAAACAGCACTAAATGATCCAAACGGTCGTCTACAATCATGCCTTACTGCGAAATTATATTATTTAAATTGAAGTGTTGTAAACATTTAATTTAATTGAAATTTACTGGAGTCAATAGAATTACTAATCTTTATCATCTTAAAGTAGCAACCACATTTAAACCCCTAAAGACACAATTCCATTATATTACTTGCTCCATTATCATCAATGGTAGCCCGCCAGGGATGCCCATAACTGGTTTGTCATGCCAAAATAACAACAAAATCGAATTTATTACAACTGTTCTGTACCTTTACAAAATAAATTTACATTTATGACATCTTATGCCTGAGTTTATGCCTTTCAAGGTGCTTCCGTAGAATACCAATTTCTTTGGAAGTCATCATTTAAAATTACTGATACTGTAAACAACACATTGACAAAGGACACAATCTAAAGTATTCACCTACTCATATTTAGTATCCTTGTGGCATATTGTGGCATGACATAACATAACATTTCAGCCACGGTCTTAGATATATTTAAATGAATGCATGTCAACATCTTGTGGGTGTTACTTATATGAGTGTCCCCTCTTTCCCCAGTTGATGTCTTCCTGCCTTCCTACCTTCCTGCCATCCTTTCACTGACGTTTGCTGGTTTCACAAGATTCACTTCGGTGAAGCATTTAAAATTTCATACTCGTAGTGGTGTCATTTTGTTCTACCATCACGTTCTGCTCGTTCATTAATATCAAAAGAACAAATCACCGCATTATTTACAGGCATACCTTTATCTTCGTTGGTATACCCAACGATAAGAACACACATTGCTGTAAGTTTAAAACTTTAAGAAACTTTACAGAAATGCCATGTTTGCAAAGTAATTATTATTTAGTAAAGAAAGTGACTTCCACCACAGTCGATAGATTTCACATAAACTAGTTCAGTAGTTTCAACAGTTTTCGACAAAGTCTGACATCTAAGCGTATAAAGTTTAAATGTTTGAGTAGTTTAAAAGTTTATATTCATATTCCTTTTTGATCAAAAATTGAAGTTGAAAGAAATTAGTTATATTTTTTTCTTCTTTTTCTTGAACTTTTAAAAAGTTGCACTTTCTTTAGCAATCTTGAGGTGGCGAATTAAAAGAAAAGTTTACTGTAATATTGCAGCTCGATTGAACGTTGAAAATAGCAAATGGTTATAACACATTTTATAGAAAATAACATGAACACTAATTAAAATATGTCTGTATATAATTTTAATAGCTTCATTCAAAAAAAAAAATGAAGGTGTAAATCATTTGCTACCGCAAAAAAAACTAACACCCAGAACGTTAAAAATCTTTAGAACAAACGCTTTTCATGAATTTCGATTGAGCAATGTCCGTCTGTCTGGCTGATTGGCAGCATAACTGCCGTAAATCTGGGGACAGCCCACAGTATTTGCCTACATATGTAGTAGCTGGGAATTGTAAATGGAATATATGGACTACCTCTTCTGGTGTCTACAATGCGAATCTACCGACTTTTTAAAATTCAAATTTCTCCCCGCAACTAAAGGGTGGCGCACGGCGACTATATTGAATGCGTTCTTATGCATCTTTTGGTTTTAACTTGTGAACCAATTGCATCTTATATGGAAAAGATGTAACATCAAATCAAATCAAATCATCATCAAATCTTATGATCTTGGTGGCCAATTTATGTCGTCAAAATGTGAAATTACGCTTTCCGAAAACTTCTCATGCTATAAAGCCAAAATCGCTCTTGTTGAAATATGTTTGAATCTCTAAGTGTACATTCTAGAAAGATCATCATAACCGCTCCCAGAACATTCAAGTATGATATCTGTAATCTCTTCCCCTCTTTATATGTGGGTGGGACTTTTCTAGAATTACGTTTATGACAATAAGTTATGTTTGTTCCTCTCACTCCTATTATATAGTTTATTGTTATCTCCTTTTCACCTGTTATGTAAATAAGAACATTCTAGAATTAAGTCTATGATGTACAACACTAT
>JAHXMU010025464.1:0-22372 GCA_019455685.1 Philornis downsi
AATGTATGAACTCATATATTGTGTGAAGGTCGTCTTGACAGCTTTCAACAGTGTTTTTAACACATTTTAACACATAATGAAATCGACTGTCTGAAGTAATTTAAAATGATATTGACATGTCATATAACAGAAATAAGAACTGGCGAATGAACCGTATGGAGGCAAATCAATGATGGTACTACCTGCCAGCCATGCCTGTGTTATCACAGATGCTACTAACCAATGGTCCCATCTCATATTTCATTTGCCATAAAATGAATTGGGTGGACAAAGACTGCAGTAGTTGCACAAGACGCAAAGCACAGTGGTGGATGACTACAGTTTATATTTTGCTAAAAAATACTTACATTATTTCACGCATCTGATACCACGAATAATGTTTGCGGAAATATTAATATAAGTATTTTGTGTCATCACCCTCGGTTTGTTGTTAGACTAAATTTGTTTCAAGAGTTATTTCGAGTATAGTTATGGATTGCGAAGAAGTCGGCATGGACTCTGCTGACGGCGAAGGTGAAGGTGACGAAGAATACTAAGAAGCTTCCGATTGAAGATTCAAAACCCCATAAGCCAAAACTGGAGTATGAAAACACTCCAGATCTATTTGTAATTTTGTTTTGCCAGAGAGTAACCATAATTTGCCATGGTTAGCCATAATTTTAAGATTATATGTAATTGATTTTGCTGCTATCATTCTTTAGTTTATATTAAAATTAACCTCTTTTTTGATACATTAAAATTTACTTTTGCTTCGATATCAATGAGAATGAATCCAATTTTTTGGCCACGAAGTGGTTACTTAACTCCATTGAGCGAGAATATGTGTACTAAGATTAACAGAATTCTGATTTGTAACATATAAAATTAACTGTTGTCCGAAGTTCTGTAGTGAAAAAAAAATCATTTATAAATCAGATTTCAAGTACAACTCGTTGGCTTAATAAACCTCCTTTAAATTTGCACTAATTCTCATCTTTTATTTATTGCCATTTATAATTTCTTCAAGATCAATTTGATTGCATATAATTTCACGTAATTGTGAAATTATATGATCCAAATTACAGGTTCCAATTTTCAGTTCTCTGGTAGAAACCAATTGTGAAATTGATCCTCCTAACGATCATCCCTATTGAACAAATCGTAATACAGTCCAGCATTTGAATTCCACAACTACCTATATAACGAGATAGGTATCAAACTGATTAGAGGATTCTCCGCTACTCCCTTTCATCATATTAATCATCTCTATCAATTCATCACCACCTCTGTACATCAGTTTTGAAAGTATGTAAAATAAAATAGATTTGACAAAAATCACTAATGCTCATAAGGAGAGAAAATTATTATATATATTTGATTTTGGCGAAGGGGGAATCCTGTTAACAATGGACCATATTGGTCAATGGTTTCATATAGCTTCTACACAAATACTTAAGCTTGGTATTATCGTGTCGCAAGTCATAGTTTTCATCGAAATATCGAAATATATATATAATGAACAATGACATGAAATGTTAATTGACAAAAATATCGGTACTGGGGAATGGATATGAAGACGTTCCTTACGTTTTTGTATGACACATTCTGTCCAATCGGCCTGTCATCATTATATTATAGTCCCCCGTTTCAAATTGACTTTAGTAAGACATTGGAAGAAACATTATTGTTCCTGTAAAATGTAAGGCGAATCATTTGCAGGTTTCATTTGGCATTGGTTGCAAGTAAGTTTTTGTTACTCCGGAATTATTCGAAATTGACTAACCTGCCCTTGCCTTATCTGTAATTCCTCATACCCTTAGTAAGAAGACAAATTATCATAAATTATGCCTCTAGTTCTACATTTTATCCAACTTTTTTTTGTTAAATATATATATCACGTTCTGCTTCCAAACCATTTATATGCTTCCCATTCATTTCAGAATATCTTGCAGAACCACAGTGCAGTAATGCTGCACCACAGCAAAAGCTATCAATTTTCTTTAATACTAAATTAAAATTTAACAGTTTGTACATTCAGTTGTTAACTTTCAGTTTTCCTTCATTGGCAATAAGCCATATTTCTTCCAAATAAGAAAGAAGCAGGGAGTGGAGGACATCTATAACACATATTCGACGGATGCCTCCACCTCCAGCGGAACTCCTGATTCTTGCAGTCCTCCTCCCACAACACCACCTCCTGCCAATGCAATCAACGACCATTAATATTCAACCTCAATGGGAACGATAAACGCGGCACAGGGAAATGAAAAAAATAAAGGAAAATAAAAAGAAAAACACAAATAATAATAAACAATCCAATATTAACAATAAGCGCTTCATAAGCTGAAAGTATCCATGTGACGTGGCATTTGGTTGCGACGATGCCACAGCAGTGCCCAACATTTGTCCGTTTGTTGCACAAAGAAGAAGTTAAGCTTACAACAGCAGTTCACACAACAATCTTGCTGGAGCTCACAGTACCATAGACAGACCTAAAGGAGCTAGAGAGCGGGAATACCTACTGACAATATTTATTGCAAATACAGCAATAAATTTCAAAACACCATTCGCTAAGCACCACATGGGGTCTTCGAAATTGAAGATAAATTTTAAGGCGGCAATTTATGATTTGTGAGCATAAGTGTTTGGTACATTGTCTTTCCAACTGATGGAGAGTACAATTGGCATTGTAATGGTATAAATGGCTAAAAATGAGCGAGAACAGGGTTGTGGGCCATGGAGGGGAATGAATGAAAATCGATGACTTGATTTTGAGGATTTTGCAGTTAGAAAGCACTCAGCAACTCATTAGCCATTGCTTAGTATTAGCGATATAGTATAATAATTTCACTGTCCAGTCAAACAGGGATCTGCTTATGATGCTTATTTGCGAGGATTTTCATAAAAGATGGACCAGCATTGGCAATTTTCACAATATAAATTTATTATGTTTAGAAAATATTCGTGTATTAGCGTCCAACATCAATTTTTGTTTTCCATTGAGAAATTGAATTTTATAACCAAAAATTTCAGTTTCAGGCTCACATACTCGTAAAGGACACTGGGTTCCTTTTGCGTTGGTACAAAAGTATGTGTGGAATGCTGGAAGGAGCGTGGTGAATTGCTAGGTTTTTATCAACAAATGCAGGGATTAAAGGAGCAAAGAAAGCATCAAATTATAACTTATCAATTTAATTACTATAGCTTTCTTATAGGCTGCTGCCTTCCGTTTAGAAATTGTGAGGAAATCATTGACTAACGCCAAATCGACTAATCTTTATGAACAGAACTAGTTTACTAAAAGCCTGATGCTTACAGAAATGAATTGAAGAATGTATGAGTTAAATGATGATCGAAAATAATGATTAGAAATAATGAAATAATAATGAAATAATGATAGTTTGAAAAATAATTGATCACGAAATAATTGTTATTTTTTGATTGAAAAATAGAACTTTAGACACAAACTTTATTTCCTTTAACAGATCATAAGACTCTGAAAAAATCATTATTTTGTGAGCAGTAAATAAAACTCAATAAATAATCGTTAACATTAAGTTTTTAAATAAAAATTGTAAACAAAAATATGATGGTATATTTCATTAGTTCTACAACGAAAAATATTACATGTGTACTCAAACTTAACTGCGGGGCTTCTTTAGCTCCGTCTATTTCCTTTGAAATAACAATAATAACGATTGTGTGTAATCCCTGCGTTAGCCATTTAATAAACATCCTTTGGTGGATGAAATTGAACTGCATTGTCACGTCTCCTTTCGCTACTATACATGCAAATTGTCCAAATTGGCCTGCAGAAAAACCATAATTTCTAGGCGAAGAACTTCAGGCATTTTGCTTTTTTATTGCTCTTCAATTCAAACATAATTACGGATTCTTTATGCTCAACACCCATAAGGAGTCTACGTCACTGATAATATTTTTATTAAAAAGTCGTTATACATTTCATAAATAAAAACTACGGAAGAAAATCCTTTCATGGTGGCGGCATCATTACTTCTATGCTTCCTATGTGAAGAATATGAAAATATACTGAGAAAAATTATTCAAAATTATACAGTTCCAAAAGTTGGAATGATGCCTGAAATTTTTCCCTTTATTTTAAAAGTGTATTAAGACGAATTTACTCATACATCTTAAAATTATAGTCCTTTTCAGTCCAGCCTGTGCGCGCGTGTGTTTGTGAACTCTCCGGCTTGTCTGCGTTATTTATGAATGTTGGGCTCGGTGAACACAGGAAATTTTATGAATGCTCACATGAAATATGGAGCATCGTTAAGGGCAATTCATAATAAAATACGAGCAAGCTTTATACCGCCATATTACATAGCATAGGGTCAAAACTGAGCGGAAGGTTTCAATAAGTTTAGTGCTCCCCTTGTGAGCCCAAAGACGCCGTGAAAGTGTTACAAAACCAAAGGTTCTATACGTACGTGGTATCAAGAAGATATTCAGCGGAACAATTCCTTTCCAACATCCACAAGAGTTTGGGTTTAGTTCCTTCCTTCATTTTGCGTCGTTGTGTTTTGTAGAGATATTACTGCGTTTTGTTGTAATAAAAAAAAATGGTAAAATTATTATCATAAGGCAGGATATTGGATTAAATGTTAGCTGCCGCTTTGTGAATAATGTTAACATAGATAATATACAGTAATTACTATGTAAATGCAATTACTCTTGAATGTATGCTATTAGACTGCATTTTCAACATTTGTATAACAAAAATGAAATGCATTGGTTGTGTTCAATAACTTTTATTTACGCCCACAATAGAGTATTAAAATAATGCAAAAGTTGAAAAAAAATTATTTTTATACTTTTCCTCAGTATACTCAATTTATATTTAGTCGTTAAACTCCTCTTTCACATTGCTGACATACTGTTAAAAGTTCAAAAGTCATGATTCCTGAATTTAAATGTGTCTGTGATTTATCACAAAAAATTACAATTTCGGAAAATGTCTTTTAAAAGATCAGGTTGAACTCATGGCACGTCCTTTTTTCTGACTTTGTGAGCATTAGCCTTTTGTAACTTGTAGGTTTAGATCTGCGACTAAAGGAAACCCAAAAAGGAGAAGTGAAATGGGATCTAATCCTATTATATTTTTCAATTGCTTTAAACCTCAGTCAGCAAAAACTCAGCGTTGGATAAATTGGACTATGTAGAGATTTTGGTCCAAATCCCGACGCAAAAGTTAAAGTCCGCTAAAGTTTCATGGACAGCGGCAATATTTTTGACTAATTTTGTGTTTCATTGTTTTACGGCCGTTGAAGTCTTGCACGCTTTTACGTACAGCGGCGATATTTTTGACAAATCTTGTGTTTTATTGATTTACGGCCGTTAGCTGATTATACTAGCCAACAAGGCTTTGGACTGAAGCAACCAAATATCTTTCCTAGAATAATTTGGTGGGCTGAATTCGAGTCTGTAATTGGTTTTTCTCTATCACGTCAGGTTTTCGAGATACAAAGAAATGTTTTTATTCGTTTTTTTTTTTGCATAAAATATCATTGGTTCATTAAAAAATCAATGAATTTTCAAAAGTGAATGGCGTTATTTGAACGTCGTTTGTACAAGTATTTTGTTGGTTCAGTTTCACGTGTTACAGTCCAGCAATAGTGTCCCATCATGCTTTTGTCCCAAAATCCTTGATAATTTCTTTCAATTTTCATTAAATCTTAATGAGCACTCCCCCTTTGTTCGTTGTGGAAAAAAATCTAAATGCGAATGAAAAAACCGCAATTCGAGTGACATTCGCATACTTAATTAGTGATAATTTTTCAATAATTCAAGAACAGTTTGTCTGTAGTTTTCACCCTTATTGTTTCGAAGAAAATTGTTCACGATGCGCTTGAAAGATTTTCAGGCTGCATATTCTTTCTCCAATAAACATTGTGAAAAATTGTCATAGCTTCCTGATCTGAGGGCCGAAAAATATGCCATCTTTTATTTTAGCATATGAAATTTTAGAAAAAACCGCTAACAAATATTTAAATGTTGCACCATCTTTGTCCAGAGACTTGACAAAGTTCTTAAAAGGCACACTTTTATGTGTAGTGACAAAAGAAGAAGAACGTAATTTGGGTCAATTAATGGTTTATTTGAAATGTTTTGTTTTCCTGGTGAATACTTAGTTCTTTTTGGCCACTCTGTTCTGACGTAATGATGACATGTAGCGCGACTATTCCATAGACAAAGGATACAACCCTATTTTGTGAAACCTCCTTTCATATCAGTCAACAAACCAATGACCTGAAATAGGTTAATTTACAGTTATTTACGATGGCCTATACTACAATATATACGAGTACAAAGAAATTTACATTACACACCTTAAGGTCACCACAGACCTTCCATTTATTATCGTTGTATTTGAATAATGTCGAAATTTCAATCATTGATTCGTAATATTCCTTCGTATTAACGACACGAACAATTGGCATGGATAGTGTTTCATTCCCATTATGCAAAAGAAGAGCCTTTAAACTGTACTTAGAACCATCAGTAAATAATCTCCATTTAGAAAATAATCTCCATTCAGTTTTGTCATATGGCTGGTTCATTTTTTGAAATAAACTATCAACATCAGTACAGTATAGAATAGAGTGTTTCTTTCCAAAATATGCAGCCAGTTCCAAGCTTCTATCACTAAAGATTGTTACTTTTGTCCCAACTGCAAGGTGTTTCCACTGCTGCATGCGTGAAGCCAGTAATTCAGCGTCTTGCTTCGTTAAATATAAATCCCGAATAAGATCATTCAGCTCAGCTTGAGTCACTAGATGGCCTGATACAAACTCATTGTTCATATCACTGGGAATGACTGGCAATGGATCTTTTGGTGGACGTTGAACTGGTTTGGTAACCTCTAAGACATTCGCGTAAGTAATATTTTTTCGACTTTTATATAGAATTCAGCAACTTTTGTTAAACAACAAAAATAACAATCGGTTTGGTGGTTACCTGACTCTCCCCGAAGTACTGGAATTGAAAAAAAAAGAAATAGATCTTCTTGTCATTTAACCACTTGTATAAAACAGTTCTGCAACTATTGCAAAACATTTTCGGTGTAAGCAGTTTGTTCAAGTTTCTGACAGCAAAATAAAAATGATATAAATATGCAGGGTCTAATGATTCTGATATTGCATATCCTTTTTTTCCAACCAAATAAGCATCATACACAAAGAAAAAATAGCTTAAGTCAGTACTACACGATCACTCTGGCATGCTTAAACGCTACTATTATGAAGATGTAGAATGAATGTGGGCTTCTGTCAAATTAATAATAGTGAAATTGTAGTGTCAGTTTGGAATGTTTTACAGCATGCGATAAAAAATGAACAAGACGTGATAGCCCAATTTTTATGCCAGATTCGAATACAGCGCACCCAGATGGTTTAAAAATCATGTTTCTTTCCTGCAGTCAATTTTTTTTTTCCAAATTGATATATTTGTACCATTTCCTGAAGATAATTCGGTAATATGATCAAATTATGCAGAAACACCAACACTGGATTCTTCACATTTTCGATTTTGGATCTCACGTCAAGCGAAATCGAAACTGAAACCAAAAACCATCGAAGTGAATTTACATTTGGGTGTGATTTAATTTTATAGTCAGGTTTTAGAAAATTAATTGGTAACACCTTTTCAACAATTTCATGAAACTTCATTTACGTTGGCTGGAACCCCCCTGTATTATAAATATAAATAACTTCTAGAAATTCGTTGGGAAACCAAATCCGTAATAAATCATGTAACAGTTTGTAGATATGGGATTTATTTGTGGTTACAAGCTAGCACTTAAGGGACGCTGAACATTCGGAATGGCTACTGACATATCATATCCTTTCTAACTCAGGAACAAGACAGGTACACCCTCTATATATATATAAAACATAACGTCCGCGTAGTTCTAGTGCCACCTGTATATTTCAAATCCATTTCCTCCTCTTCATTATGCTTCATCCACATTTCAATATTATCAAATTGAACTCTCTGTGCACTTTTAAGCCATATTTTTTACAAATGCCCATTTATTTTTCCTTAGTCTCACTTTGTTTTCCACTTCTACTGCAATTCAATTTTGTCCAGCATTGCTTTCATCTTTCGCGTAAAGGTTTTCTTTTTTTCCTTGGCTAAGGAAGAAACCAAACTCTGCTGCAACTCTCCTTGGGCCTTTTGAAATTATTACATGGACATAGTAAGTACGAGTATATTTATGCAGACATCCATACAGACATACCGCACCAGTAGGAGCGTGAGTTGGTCTGAAAGTGTGTTAGGTCGTGGCTCTGATACCGCACACCATCATTTTCGATGCCCGTATCGGGGCATTCGCTTCAGCATTCAGCACTTCTTATTCAGACAGGCTAAGGAAAATAATAATAAAGTTGTTGGTTCGCCTTTGGGAAATTCATTGGACATTATTTATGATTACGTATTTTATATTGTTATTGTTGATGTTGTTATTGTAATGATATTCGTGAATAATGCGTTGATTATAAACAATTGGTAAACGAGACAATTTGACAAGAGATGTTGTTTTCGGCAATACCGCTAATTTGAGTTGATGGGCAACAACAGTGGGAAAAATCGAACTGAAACCTGGTGAGATATGTGCATGGATTACTAAAAGTATCAGACAATCTATTAGTACCCAGCAGAAAAAGTGCATCCAAAGAAGCAGATATTCATCACAACTTGAGAATTTTTATTGGAAAAATGACTTAAGTCAAAATATAATGCATGAGAACATAACATGTCTAAGCAGAAGACAAAGAGTCGGTGCATCATAGTTGGCACAAACTTGCCTATAGAAAGACTAAGCCCACCAATTACCAATTAACTAAATCGGTATATGGTTTCAGTTGATATATACGGAACAGCTGGTAGTTGATATGCCCCCATATACTTGGAAAAAAGCCGTCCTAGTTGTAACCTGAATAGTACCAATAACCTTTTTTGGAACGTCCTCTTATTTGACGATAAGTGAACTTCAAGTATCACTAGTGGCAAAATTGGTAAGGATTGGTTCTGTGACAATTTGCCCTAATAGGGAAAACCCACCCTGGAAAACCCTAAACTTTTTGGATACAATCTTAAATTTTATTCGGTAGCTAAATTAAAGACTACGAAATTCATAAATATATCTGTGGTCACAACCCATAACAGCCTAAGTCTGTTTTTCAATATTTTCAGTACAGGAGTTTAAAGTTTTGAATCTTCACTGAAAATCAGGAGAAGGTGTTTTTTGGAAAACTTTGCTACAGATTCCAAGGAAACGAATTTCTTTACTTAGTTGTTAACGAAAAATTGTTGTTTATTCTAGCAGTCAAAAGATATTATCGAAAATGACACTTAGACTCTTATGAATTGTTGAACGAAAGAAAGTCAAAAAGTTCAAGTTGAGTTAGACTATTATTCCAGATTAAATAAAAAACTTTAAGTTTGGAGAAAGGCCTTAACGCAATTTATGTTTATCAAAAAACGAAATTGTAATTCGGAATAAGAGCTTAACTCAAGTTAGGAAAATAAAATTGTTTCTTTATTTTTTTGGATTAACGACTTAAGTTGATTTAGGCAATGATGAAAAAATAATGTTTATATTTGTTGTAATCCTAAATTGACTTAGGCAGTTATGCCAAAACAGTCACTTAGAAAAATAACTTAAGCTATTAGGTTTTTTAGGATTAATTGCCTTCCTAGAAGAGATACTAACATGAACAATTTAGAGCAAATAAATTTAACTCAATTGTGTCCTAACTCGAGTTAGGCTGTTACGGGTTGTGACCACATATATACTCACAGAAGGAACAATTTCATGTAATGCATACGGCACTGCTTTAATTATAAATATTTCAGTAAATATTTCATTGGAAGAATTAGCTATTTCGATACATTATGAAGGAGATAGGGACGTTTTCTCTCACAACTTGTAACTTGTAATTTGTACTCTTGTAACGAATCAGTGTATCATTCAAGCCACTATAGAACACAGTTCTTAGTATAGGTCACTTAAACGTTGGTACCGTCGAGCCTAATTTTGCTCATGCTCAATTTTTCTCTAACACTGTTTTATACAGCCTGAAGAAGACGTTGTGTTATTTAAAAAACAATGCTTTGTTAATTATCTGCTTTATTACTAAAGTAGAAAATGACAATGTTTTTGACTTTACTTCTCATGACTTAATTTTACTTGAATGTCGAAATTTCAGACAAGTGAACTGGTTTACATATGTCTCCACCGAGCGTCCTTTTATATAATTATGTGGGTTATCGGTATAACTTATTGAAGCCATAACTTATTGAAGCCTTCCATTTAGAGATTAAAGAGATAGGAATATACATTCTCTCCAAAAACGTTGTTGAATTGATCATTTTAAAAGCCCGCTTACAGGCTTGTTGTCACGCTAAATTGCCAAATTTTTTTTGTCGCTAAGTTGGCGCAACTGTTCTCTATACTGTGTCGGGATTTGAGAGCGATTCGCCATTTAAACTGTTTGCAATGATAATTAAGTTTGAGAGAGATGGCCGCTGAATTTCTTGTGTGTCAGAAATTAGTTCGTACCATTTTATATGATTGTATGGGCGTTGTCGCCTGACTAGTTTGGAAAGACCTTTATTTTTTTTTAAAAACTTAATCAAACAAAAATCGATGAAGATATACTAGAGCGAGTCAGTTCCGACACCGCATTTATAAAAAGCATTGTAATGGATATAAGACATGACTTTAAATTAATTTAATGTCTAGATAAAGTCGATTTTATTATTTGTTTGTCGCGCTTTTGTGCATTCAGAGTTCTTGCCAGATGATCAGCCGGTGAATGATGAATATTATCAGGACGCTATAAGGAGTTGGACAAACAGAATTCGTCGAAAAATGCAAGATTTGTAGAAAGAAAATTCATATATCTTTGCACCACGATAA
The DNA here is from genome assembly GCA_019455685.1 of Philornis downsi. NCBI lineage: Eukaryota > Metazoa > Arthropoda > Insecta > Diptera > Muscidae > Philornis > Philornis downsi. The sequence goes on from JAHXMU010025464.1 coordinate 10,925, forward strand.
CGCACCATCCCGCTATCATTGGTTATCACAGGCTATCATCATTCTTGTCAAACCTCAACAAATATCATCGAACGACCATCGTATCCACTTATACAGATTTTTCTCCCTCTACAATTTTTTGACAGGATGAAGGTTTTTCTTGACTGTATTCCAATGGTTGGAAAAATATGAAAAAATCGATCGGATGACCATGCCGTTTTTTAGCGACTTCTATACAGATTACCTGACTTAATTCATATGTCCCTTCATTCAAATCTTTCATTTAATTACATTAACTTCAATATTACTTAGCACGCGATTTGTAAACTTACTTCTGAGAATGAAAGAGGATTGCATTGCCTCGTCGCTTAGAATACCTTCCGTTAAAAATTCCCAATTTACCAATTGACGACTCCACCTAGTGTTTTCGTGAGCGCAAAATGTTCAGGGTGCCAGAACGACAATGGTGATCTACTCGATTCTTAGTAAAGATTATTTTGAAACCATAACCCTTTAGTTAGTTTAAAAATAGAACAAAAATAAAAATAAAATGTCTCACTCATGAGATTCAAGGGAATTTGAATTATTCTATATAATTTCCAAACAGAAAGCATTAGAAGGTTAAAAAAAAAAACAAATTCCCTTGAATCTCATGAGTGAGACATTTTATTTTTATTTTTGTTCTATTTTTAAACTAACTAAAGGGTTATGGTTTCAAAATAATCTTTAATAAAAATCGAGTAGATCACCATTGTCGTTCTGGCACCCTGAACATTTTGCGCTCACGAAAAAGAACGCTAGGGTGGAGTCGTCTTTACTTTGACAGTGTTATATTATCTAGTTCGTCTACTCTATCAGCAATATTTATGAATCTTGGTTGCAGTCGATTGATATCAGGAATTCAGCAAGAAGCAAAGTAAAGAACAAAATTCGAATCAAAATCGAGCAACACTAATGATATACCCTGTGTATGGACTCAGACAGTTTTGGAAGCATCTAGCAAAGGATAAGATCACATACACGGAGTAATGTGAATGACGATTGATGAATAGACAAAGTTAAAGGTTAGATGTACATATTGTGTGGGGTAGATGAATGGCTCGAACACGAGCAGTCTTCCATAATAAACTAGATGCTCCACCGCGTAAATGACTAAAATTGTATTGAAGGGGCCAGATTATTGAGTCAAAATGGGGCGTTGAATAATGAAATGCTTGAAAATTTTTTCTTGTATAAATTATAATTGATAATTAATTGTAAACAGTCATTTAAGTATGTAAGTTCTAATATTGATGTGAATTAATTGCAATTAAGTTGTCATCGCTAATTTGCTTGTAAATAAAACAGCTATCAATGATAATCTCATCTTTGTGGCAATCTTCTTTATAGAATGTCAGAAAAAATATAAATGTCACAACAGCAGAATATTGTTCTGAGAAGTGAAGTAAAGGAAATTTATTGTAAAATAATTTATTCGGCTTATGGTTTTTCAAAAAAGTAAAATCGCTTGTCTGTTTATACTATTCAATTAAGGTTAAAAATGGAAATTCGATTTGTTAAATACTTAAACTAAGCAACATCGTATCATTTGAGTGGAAAATAGACTAACTTTCATACAAAATTAATCTGGGGAATATAAATTTGTAACCAGTCAAGTTCCTTCCATCCCACTGTCTATTTGTGTCCAATGAGTTTATCATTTCCCCAGTGCTATCTGAAGATACAGCAGAATTTAGCTCCCAACCCTCTTCCCGTTCCTTATGTGGAAGATAAACTCGAAAATTGAACTTCAACTCAAGATAATTTAACATTTTGTTATTTCTACACGGTTGGCTGACTGTGGCCAATAGTGGTTGGTCGCCCGCCCGTCGTAGTCTGCGGCACAAAGATGGATCAATTTAAAAAGCGATTCATGCGCATGAGAATCATATAAATTATAAACGAGGAACCACACATAACTTCAAAATTGCGAAAAAACCGAGGGAGAAAATATATTGTGATGATGATAGTTGTTGCAACGATTGGACATTTGTTTGGCTGGATAACTGAGCTAACTCGTTACCATTTCCCTCCTCCCGCCACGATGGCTGGATTGTTATTGCCATTGTATGCTGCACAGACGAGTATAAATTGAGTGGCCCCCTATCAACAGGGGTTTTTATTTTGCCATATTTTTACTCGCGCATGATATGATTTTTTTCCGGTGTAAAACATTTTCTCTATGGTTTTCATTTCATTTTTTGGTTCGTTTCGTTTAACTTGGCAGTGCGATGAAATTTATAGAGTTTGTTGTTTATGATGTCAGGTGAAATAAATAATAAATTTGTTATTTTAGTTGGATGTTGTTGTTATCTCCACAACTCCCCTAAGGGGAAGGGGATATAGAGTATTGTACGATTACACTCATCCCCTAGAGGGATTTGCTTGAGAGATGGAAAACGATGGTTAAAGAAAGACGTTAGAACGAATATGAGATACACTTCCATGGTGGATGTGAAGGAGAGTTCCAAGTTTTCAATTCTTAGTTGTTGTTCTTAAATGAGGTATGAATATGTAATTGAATAATACAGTTTCTGAACTGAATGGCATATGACTAAAATTTTGAGCTTGTCGGAGCTATTTTTGGTTCACAAAACTACGCCATATGTCGCGTCTTGATATATCAAGTTGTCAAATATGGAAAGATATGACCGTCTAAGGAAAAGTTACCGCATACATGGCAATGCTGTAACCGATAATAACGCTTGCTATGTGGGAAAGTTAAGTGAAGAAGGAGATAAGAGACAAACCGATTTTCTGAGAAAAAATGGTATGCAAAGAATGCGAAGTTGTTAAAAGGTAAGTAAAGTCAGGCTCTCGTCCTTTAAGGACAATCATGGAAATTTAAAATTTGATCACAAATATGCAAAGTGTGGTATAATTATATAGAGGTCTCTTCCATTTTATCACCGATGTGTTGATATATGTTATGTTAAAATATAAAAGAAAACAAATTTCTTTACAACCCATGACTAAGATAAGGAAGACCTTCTCATATTCAGTGAGCTTACATGCCTTCTATTTCCAGGCTAATGTATTTAAGACAAATCTTCACAAAACTATTTAGGAATTTTATAAAAATGCCGCAAATTGCGAACAAACTTCTTAATGAATGGGAAGAGAATACATCTTAAGAATAAACATCCAGAAAAAAAATTCAAAATATTTCTGTTTATTATATGGTATATCTACACCCCGCAATTCCTACAGACTTTGAACTTCTAGAACTATAATATTACAATATTCTCTGTAATAGAAATCTTGGATAGGAATATTTGAAAAAACGTGCAGAGATCGGCGTTTAGCATTGTGTCAAAATTAGACAATTTTTGTTATGTAAAAGCACACACAGACGAGATAGAAAATTAACTATGCCGACCAAATTTAAGTAGCCAATGGCCCATCACGATCGTATTTCATTCAATAACTGCTCACATTAATTTTTTTTTCGGAGGAAAAGGCGAAACTTTGCCACATAATGTTTTATCCACATCGTCATCGTTCCCGGTGTCGTTAGTAAATATGAAATGTTTAAGTGCAACATTGCATTACCCACTAGCTTGTTGTTGCTTCTGCCCTGGCGGTTACTTTGTCAAGGGGCGTTCTTTAAAAGTTATCGAAAAGGCTGCAGATAAAGTGGAAAGAAATCCCAAAGTTTCCCATGCCAAAGGTTACAAAACCGCATCTGTTATTTTCAGTTGAGTGCAAAAGGTCAGTTATTGGCGGACAGCTGCTTTCCTGCTGTTTTCAAATTGAACGTTTGGCGAAACCTGAAAAAGATGTAATGAATTTATTATGGCATTGAGATAGTTTTTGATTATAGTAGTTGCAGTCAATAGTAGGGGGAAAGTAATTGTTATTCTTGCAATACTGATTACGATTTTGAAGTAGTTATCGCTTATACTGAAATTATTTGGACAATATGCTCACTTTAGTTGCAGGCAATGCGCCTTATAGGCGAGAAAAATTTTATGCGGTACCATGTATTGAAAAACATGAAAGGGAATAGTTAAGTTTTCACAAAAGTTTATTTATTTTTATATTTAATATTTATTTATTTTATGAATAATAGGAAATGCAAACAAAAATATATTGAAATCAGAAGAGGACACTTTTGTGGGTGCAGTTTTTGAATATTCTGAATGAAAAAAAAAAAAAAAACATAAGTCGATTTATTTTGCATCGCAGTCCAGGGGGGGATGGATATAAATTTCAAACCTGTCCACTTTTGTTTTTAACCAAGACTTGTCTAAAAAGGATTTTGTACCCTTTCAATACTTCTCTATCACCATCGAAGTGATATTTCATTTCAATTTTGGCAAGTTCTCAATCCATTTCTTGCATATTGATCAATATTCATGCTCTTCAATTCCTTGAGAAAGTTTACTTTCAGTATGTTAGGTTCTGCAAGATTAGATCTTTTGTGGCGCAAAAAAAGCTCTTGAATATTTTTGCGGCATTTCTCAATTTTTTTTTATAGAATTTTCTGCTTAAATTATAGTAGATTCCAGATTATAAGTGATGTACTAATGAAGCTGGAAAATTCTACCAAAAGATAAGAAGTACAGGGTATGGAACCGGGCTCCCCTCCTGTAAGGACAGCGAGGGAAATCTGGTCACAGACAGGCAGACTGTGATGCATATGGAGTTCTTAGTTCCGGATATCAGCACGAGTGAGGAAATCACCCCAATTATCGACGCTGGCATAAATTGCCAATCTTCGAGCCAAACAGAATCAGAACAGCAGTCTTGTGGCTTAAGAACAACAATGCTGCGGTCGCTGATGGCCTGCCAGCAGATCTGTTTAAAACTGGTGGCTATGAACTGATAAATAGCCTGCACCAGATCCTAAATATGATTTGGTTCGAGGAAAATATACCCGATCATTGGAATTTACAGGTACTGTGTCTTGTGTTTAAAAAAGGGGAACCAAGTGTTTGTAAAATCTATCGTGGTATCAGTATTTTGCCCATTCCTTATAAGGTCCTGTCGAGTATGATATGTGAAAGACTAAAGCCGATTCCAACTGACCTGGTTGGACCTTATCAGTGTGGCTTTAGACCTAGCAAATTAACAACTAACCAGATATTCACACTGCCACAGATTCTAGAGAAAACCCAAGAAAAACAGATCGACACGTACCATCTTTCCGTCAATTATAAAGCTGCCTTCGATAGCCCGATGAGGCCATGTCCGAGTTTGGAATTTCTGTGAAGCTTATACGAGTACGTCTTTGTAGATTAACGCTGACTGACGCGAATTCTTCAGTAAAGATAGGCAAAGACCTATACGAGCCTTTTTACACTAAACGAGGATTTAGGCAGGGCGGCAATCTATTGTGCGACCTCTTCAACATACTGTTGGAGGTGATTATGAGGAAATCTGCAGTGAACATGACTGGTACCACTATGATACTCGCATATGCAGATGACATAGACATCATTGGCAGAAAACTGCGAGATGTTACTGCAGTCTTCTCAAGCATCGAAAAGGAAGCAGTGAAAATAGGTTATTGGTTTCAACGAAGCAAAGAGTTTACACGTTTGGGACGCTGTGTGAACGTTGACAACTACAATTTTGAAGTGGTGGATGAATTCATCTACCTCGGTTCCGCTGTAAACAAAACGAATGATTCCAAACGAATAGAGATAAAAAGGAGAGTATTTCTTGCTAACAGATGTTACTACGGGCAAATCAAGCGATTCAATGATAAAGCCCTATTTCGACAAAGAACCGGAGTTAGTTCTACCTGTCTTGTTATATGACGCAGAATACTGAGTTATGGCGCAAGCGGATGAATCAGTGCTGGCAATTTTCGGGAGGAAAATACTGCGGAAAATATATGGACCCATCATCGTTAATGGAGAGTATCGGCGTCGCATGAACAATGAGCTGTATGAGCTATATGCCGACATCGACGTGGTCAAACGCGCTGGCTGGGTCATCGATTGCGATGGCTGGGTCATGTTGTGCGGATGGGCCCAAATGCTCCGGCACGGAAGGTTTTCGACAACGAACTCGATGAACGGCGCAGAAAAGGGCGACCAAAACTCCCTTGGAAGTTGTAACGAATTGGAAGAGAAGTGCAGAAGATCGAAGCGTTTGGACTTATTTACTACGAGCGGCGTATGATAGAAAATGATTTCTATTCAAGTCGTCACCTAAGAAGAAGAAGGCTAATGCCTATGCCTATACTATTACGAATGGGATCAATGTAGCCAAGCGTGGTTTTTAATTTTCCTGTAAATTCTTACTTGGATAAGCCACCATATTCGTAGAGAAGCAACAGTGATTATGTCGTTTAAACAGTTCAAAAATATAAGTCTGTATATCTTCCATAAGTAACACATCAAAAGTGGAACTTAATACCAAATTATTTATGGTATATATACTAAATAAATTGTCTGTCATTCGCCGATATGAGTGAATGTCCACCTTATTGCACCTATTATTCTAAAGTCCTTACAAGAAAACTCCTTGCTTTCAGTTGTAGAACAAATATCTGACCCTTTGCCTTGCGAAACAGCAAAAATTGTTGTATGTCTCCATTGTACTAAATGATGTCAATATTCTTATTATCATTACCTTTACATGTTAATTGTCAGCATCAGGCTGAAAGGGACATCCCGTATATTGCTTCCACCTCTACGATTCCATTATGACTTGAAACCTAATTTAATCGGTTTTTAATGCCCTGTAACACTTTTTGGTCCATGTACCTATATAATTGTCGTCTAAACGAACAACAGTTTCATACATTATCCAATATCCTGAATTCCAGCACTGATCTGTTTGCAATACTATTGCCAGCAGTTTTATAACACCACATCTGCTGCCACGAACAACACCGTTGCCATCGTAAATACCTTTACGGATTGTGGCTGTTGGTATTGTTATGTGTTTTCCAAAGATTTCTTTCAATTTTTAATGCCACATTGCTTTAAGCCCTTCATTACAATAATATAACAGCTTATCTGATAGCAAATCGTGTCGGTAAACGCCTCTTCTTAAATTTTTTAACAACACTCTCTTAACTCAGGGGGGCATTACCATGAACAAGCCCACAAATTGTTACTGCTCTGGAAACTCTAAGCAATGAAATAAACGAAAAAAAAGAAAAAATTAAAAGTAAAGTAACGACGGCATTTTGAGTGTTGCATGGGGCATGAACGCAGTAAGCATTTTGGGGCAACAGTCTGAAATTATGAATTTTTTGTTGTTGTGAGATTATGATGGCGTACGGCGGCTATGATATGATGGTTTGCGCAGGCGCGCACGTTTCCTTGTAAAAATGTTTAACATCTTACTAAAAATAGGTGTATCCCGACAAAAACACAATAACAACCACAACGATCACATTTGCTATTGTTTGCTTATTTTACAACTTATTCGCAAAAATTCAGCAAACTGCGATTAAGTCAGAGCAGACAGTTATGGATGGACAGACGGACAGCTGGCCATACGGACGGATAGTGTGGCAAATAGCCTGCCAGTCAGCCGAACAAGCAGACAGTAAACATGTTAAATAAACTCGGAGGGAGATATCTCAATTTGGCATTTTACTTTTGCTTATACAACCTTTTGATCCACACAATACCTTTTTCATAGACACTGGCAGTGTTCACTCAGCCAGCCTTATGGAGAAACTATGAGTGCAGTTTTTGTCTGATATCGTGCTTGATTTTGGCTAAAAATAAATTTATGACAACCATCAATTAATAATTGCATGTAACAGCAGTTGGGCTTAGAATGAGGCACAACAACAACAGCAACAACAATACCTACAACATTCTCATTTTATATCGAAGTCAGTGGCAGTGGCTGCAGATGCAGTCAGTCTGACAAGCAACGATTCTCAAATATTAGACAATGTTTGGGAAGTAAAGTTTGACTAAGCTTTTATTCGACCGAAATGTGTCTAGATAAGCAATTTAAGGTTTGGCAGTTAGTAGGGTTGCCATCATGATACTAAACTGATACTAATACTGGACTCGAAACCTCAATTTGAAATAAATTTGTAGATTAACTGTAATTCAAATAGTGAACCGGAAAAGGTTTACATAAACGAAATGAAGATTTGCTCTAAACAAGTAATAATTATTTTTCTTAATTCATTATCACGTTTTATTATATATAGTGTAAAACATTGCTTCAGCCCAAAAGGTCAATTTTATGTGCAAAAAACCATTACATTGACATATATGAGGATACGATTTGTGTATTGTACTCGTATATAGTTGAAGATATTGGTTTAGGTCATTTAAATTTAACGACCTTACAAAAAATAATATTCGTTTTTTGGATTCGTGCAATGAAGTATTCAGACTTATTCAAGCATATATGAGATTTTCAGATATAGCATAATTTTTGACATGTCTGGGGGGAAATATGGCAGCTATGAGATATTAATGGTAATTTTTCAGAACTTTAAATGGAAAATGCTCTAATTTATTTGTATATGTGGGCTTTAAATTTTTTATATGGCTTTGGATCTTTTTTGACATTTATTTGTTTAAATACTTCGATGGCGGCTACAATAGTAATTTCTATCTGTCGTGCGTTAAAGTGAACAAGAGTTCCAACCGCGCCTGTCATCTATACTTCTTCGACAATTTTTTAGAGTACTTTAAAATCCCTTTTCTTTTTGTAGTATTTTGGTCGTCATCTTTTCCGTTGACGATTGAATTCGTGGTCGAAGATTAATCGCGCATGTTCGCTTTCGTCCAAGCTCATAATACGACCCAGGCAACGTAATTGGTGTATTTTGAAGCTCTCGACCACATAGTTGCTGTATACAGCCCATACAGCTTCATACAACATAGATTCTCTCCCTTAACTATAATGGGTTCGTACATGGTGGAAAGTATTTTTCTCTCAAAGACTGCCTGAAGTGATTAATCCATTTTTCATAATCCAGGTTTCTGCAATATACTCGTACAACAAGAAAGGGAGGATTAGTGTCTGGTATGGTTTAATTTTTGTCCGTCGAGGAAAGATTTTTTATTAAATCACTTGCAAAGCCTATAGAAGGATCTATTTGCAGGCAATAATACTCTTCTTCTTTTCTTTTTTCTTTTCAGGCTGAAATCGCTTAGTTTTCTGACAACTAAGCCGCGTTACACGACATCAACATTAGAGCTAAAGTTTTCATCATTCACGCAAGAATCCAAGCGAGTTGACACTTTCTTCGTTGAAATAAATTACACATTTATAGCCCCATCCACTTTTGTTGATCCCTGCTCAATGTTTGAGAAGGCGGCAGTAACATTTTTTAAATTTCGGCTAATGAAGCCTATATCATCAACGTATAACTGTTATTATAGATGATACCAGTGCAATTTATTCCGGCTGTCCTTATAATCATCAACAGAAGTATGTTGAGAAGTCCCATGGAAGTCTCACAAGTCTGTCTAAAGCCATGTTAGGTTCAGCGTTTCTTTACTGAAGACTTGACGTCAGTTAGCGATATTTTATACTATACCAAGCCTTCATCTATTTTATGCTATATCGAGCTGTATAATTGTCGAGAAGGAGCTTTGCATGTATGTGTTTTTCTTGTCCTTTCTGCAGGATATACCTATCTAATTGGTTGAGGATTTATAAGATCTCTAAATAGTAAATTTGGTGCAAAAAATTATGCTCTGCGGGCTGCTAATAATCAGAATTTGTGATACACACGCATCTAGAATTGTACCTAAGACTTTAGATCTATTTAGCTGGTCGGACCAGGGAAGTTTTTAATACATTTATTTAATTTTGGAAAAAATCGGTTATTCAAAGCTAGAAAAATGGCTCAACCGCTTACTCGGTTTTTAGTTCTCCATTTAGGTTTTGTTAAACTACATTATTTTTTACATGTCACAGTTCTCGGAGAAGGATTAAAGTTTCTGTGTGCACTCATATATTGGTGATGTAATCCCATATGTTTCCAACAATTCGATTGTTTCTAAAGATGCGAAAGTGTTATATATGTGTGGGATATGATTGCTCTAGTTGTGCTTGTGTGCAATTTGCTTATGAATAAAGAAAATTTAATAAGGAAAAGTAAATGTAGACCTAATAATATATTTTTTATTTTTTTCTATTAGGCGTATTGGTTTGCCCCAATTAATTTAGAGTTAAAAGTTTTCCAAATGTACAAAGAATTTGTTCGGAAAATGAGTGGGTGTCGTGGATATTAAATTTGTTGGCGGCGTTCACGAGCCTAAAATAAAATAAACGTGCTGTTATTTTCTGCTCAATTTTCGAGTGGTTCCCTTCTATAATTATATACTCGTACAATTTCGCTTGCAAGTAGCGAATTTTTGTTAGAATTGCTAGAACAATGCTTGCATGACTGTGTAAAGATCATAAATTATTTGACATTTTCTTTATAAGGGTTTGAATGAGTAACAATTTCTTGCTTTGTATATTACAAATTATCAGAATTCTTGTTAGTTCTCCCCAAAATGGCAACCCTTTAATTCTACAATTCTTTTCATAATTAAGATCTCAAAATCAGATTTTATTGTGGGCGGAAATAACATTTTTTGTTTCTATTTTTTAACAAACATTGTAATCATTGTTTTTGTTGCTACGGCAATTATTATTATTATGGCACAGCTATAAAAATACATTTCCTCTAACTTGGAAAAAATTATTAATGCGAACACCAAACAAATCGATTCAAAACCCGACAAAACAATGCATTTATTGACACTTAACATTTTGAACCAGGTGAATAGCAAACTTCTTGCAACTCCATTCCAAAGATCTCAATTCAATTCGGCGCACAAACCGCAGGAATCGCCACAAAGACACAGCGCCGATACAAGAAAACCAACAGACAATACATAAGATATAAATGTTTGCAATTGTCTATTAGCCAAAATGTTTGCAATAATTTGTGGTCATGAGGTTATCAACAAATTTATTAATAATATTTTTATTATTTTCAAAAAAAAAAGCAACAACAAATCTTGCTCGTTTGCTTGTTGTGTAGTTGTCTATAGAGATAGCCTGGGTACAAGTTTTACGAGCTAATCAAAATGTATGAAATTTTGTGGCCTGGAACACCGACTGGTCAAATCTACTACATTTATATGCCAGGAGAAGCTATAAATTCTAAAAGGAAAAAAAAAATCTATTCATTATTGGTAGAATAATTAAAAAATTGAAATAATTGCATTGGTCAAGAAATTAGGGAATTAAAAAATTATGGCTAATTAAATCATGTGATTAAGCGCTGGAGAAATTAAGGCTTTAAGAAATAGAGGTATTAAGAAAGAAATTCAAAAATTATGAAATTAAAATTTAAAAAATTCAGAAATTTGGAAATTAATAACTTCAAAAATTGAGAAATTAAGAAAATAAAAAATTAAGAAACTAAGAAATTAAGAAATTCACAAACTATTAAATTTATGAAATTAACAAATTAAGAAGTTAAGAAAT
>JAHXMU010025466.1:12639-33625 GCA_019455685.1 Philornis downsi
AAATCCTTGATAATTTCTCTCAATTTTCATTAAATCTTGGTGAGCACACTCTCCTTGTTCGTCGCTTACCGCACCTACTCGGCTTTTTGAAAAAAATATAAATGCGAATGAAGAAAATGCATTTTGAGTGACATTCGTGCATATAATTCGCGATAATGATGTTCTTGAAAGATTTCTAGGCTGCATATTCTTTCTCCAATAAACACTGTGAAATATTGTCATCATTCAATAGCTTCCTGATCTGAGGGCCAACAAATATGCCTTCTTTGATTTTGGGATATGCACCATCGTTGTCCAGAGCCCTGACAAAGTTCTTAGAAAGGCCCAAATTTTATGTGCTGCTGCGGAAGAAGAACGTCATTTGGATCAATTAATGGTTTATTTGAAATAGTTTGTTTCCAGGTAAATATTCAGTTCTTTTTGCTACTCTGTTCTGACGTAATGATGACATGTGCCCCGACTATCCCATAGACAAAAGAAACAACAATATTTTGTGAAACCTCCTGCATACCAGTCAAAAAACCAATGACTTGAAATGGATTAATTGACAGTTATTTACGATGGTGACCTTGTGGTCACCACAGATCTTTTACATATTATCGTTGTATTTGAGTGTTGTCAAGATTTCAGTCATTGATTCGTAAATTTCCTTTGTACTACCGGCATGGGCAATTGGTGTGGATGGTTTTTCATTCCCATTATGCAAGAGAGGAGTTTTTAAACTGTACTTAGAGCCATCAATAAATAATCTCCATTCAGTTTTGTCATATGGCTGGTTCATGTTTTGAAATAAGACATAAATGTTAGTACAGTATATTAAAGAGCGTTTTTTTTCAATATGCAGCCAATGTCAAACTTTTACCTCTATAGTTTGTTACTTTTGTCCCAACTGCAAGATGTTTCCACTTCTGCATGCGAGAATCTAAAAATTCGGCGTTTTGCTACGTTAAATGTAAATCCCGAATTAGATCATTCAGTTGAGCTTGAGTCACTAAATGGCGTTCATCATCAGCCTAACACAAACGTTCGCGAAAGTAATATTTTTTCGATTTTTCATATTGAATCCAGCAACTTCTGTTAAACAGAAATAACAATCGGTTTAGTGGTTACTTGACTCTCTCCAAAGTACTAGAATTCTAAATAGATCTTTTTGCCATTTGACCATTTGTATAAAACAGTTCTGCAACTATTGCGAAACACTGTCGGTGTCCACGGCTTGTTCAAGTTTCTGACAGCAAAACCAAAATAATTTAAATATGCGAATTTTAATGATTCTGATATTGCATATCCGTTTTTCCAACCAAATATTCACCACCCACAAATCAAGTTTGAATCAGTGGGACACAAACTCCCAGCCATGCTTAAACGCTACTATTATGGAGATATAAAGGGTGTCCTAACAAGAACGCAAGATTTAAATTTGGCGCCATTCGAAGTGTTACCGTTTGACATTTGAACAATTGTTATTGTTTGCTAGTAGAAGGTACGAGGTTAGTAAAAATGCAACGCTACACGAATGAACAACGCATTCTCATTGTGAAATTGTTTTACCAAAATTGTGAAAGTTTTGCGCGACAGTTCGCAAATTGCGATCAAATTGGGGTCACAATATTGCTCCAAAAGAGTCAACTGTAAAGAAATTAATGGATAAATTTGCCAAAACTGAGTCTGTTAGTGATGTAAAGACAAGAACCTGTACGTGATGATGTCGCTCAAACTCCATCTACCTCAATTCGACACCGAGCTCAGCAAATTGGTGTCTCCAAATCCACTATGCAGCGAATTTTAACGAAAGATTTGCATCTTCATGCATACAAAGTTCAATTGACTCAGGAACTGAAGCCTGCTGACCATGGACAGTGAAGGGAGTTCGTTAATGGGGTATTGGAGAGACAACATGAAAATGCTGATTTTGCCGATAAAATCATCTTCAGTGACGAGGCCCATTTCCATCTTGATGGCTTCGTCAATAGGCAGAATTGTCGCATTTGAGGTGAGGAAAATCCTCGAGTGATTCACGAGAAGCAAATGCATCCTAAACGTGTCACTGTGTGGTGTGGAATTTGGGCTAGAGGAATCATTGGACCTTTTTTTTTATGAAAATGAGGCATGTCAAGCGCAAACAGTCAATGGTGTTCGGTATCGTGGAATGATAGCCAGTTTTTTCGTGCCTAGAATTGAAGAAATCAATGTGGAGTTCATGTGGTTTCAACAAGACAGCGCCACATGTCATACAGCCAGAGAAACAATTCAATTGCTGCATCATCTTGCGTTCTTGTTGGGACACCCTTTATATCTTCATTCTTTCGATTGAAGATGTGAAATTTCGACCTAGATTTTTAGAATCTATTGGAGATTCTGGTCTTTTTTCATTTCCAGCTGTCTTCATTTGGGAGATAATAAGTTACTGATTTCAACCATGTAAACAAGTATAACAAGAAAGAAAACACTTCATTATAATTTAAAATTATTAGGACAATTTATTAAAAAGCTTTACAGGGGCAGACAATATTTGCAGAATAAGAACTGATGCGGAACGAATTTGGTGCAAAAATTTAAAAATATTTCTCATAAAATTCCTAAATATGAATTCTGCTCTTGAATAAAGTCAGGCCTCTTTTCTTTTCTTTAAGTACTTTGTTGCAATAATTTACATTGTATAGTTTACCTATGTTTTTATACTTATGGAGAGTAATAATAATGACAAATATGTATGTTGATACACACATGTTGTCAGAAATTTATTGAAATTTAAAAGAAATTAAAAAGAAGTTGTGCGTCCTGACTTTTTACTCCGACTCCTATACATATGATTTCCATTTACATGTGATTATATGTATGTACAGTAATGTATAAATATATATATATGCGTATATGTGGAAAAATAAATTTTCCAACTATTTAATTTATGGCAAATTTCATTTAAATATGAAACCAACAAGCAAACAACACTCTTCTCTATTTACGACATATTCGGATGTTTAAAAGCAATCTATGTAACAACCATTTCGCCTATAATAAAAAACGAACCGAGACAAACTCTACAAAATTGATTAAATATTGTTTAAACATTCATTCCCTCTGAAATGAAAACTTCAGTTTAATCAAAAAAATTAAAATATGCCACGTTTATACTTCCAACCTACATAAAAATGTGCACATCTACCTACCCCCACTATACCATCGCAATGTCAGCAAAAAGGATTATAATTGAATAATGTTTTTCCTCATCAACAATGACAGGAGCAACCAAAATTCACGGCGTGTTTTCAGATATAAAGGGGATGCGGTGAAGGTCATCTGAGAGTTCAAAGCATACCATTAGCAAAGGATAACAACAAGGATTCCCCCCGAAAAACTGTTATAACTGAAGAGAAGATGACAAAATATTAAAATGGCATGCGCGCAAAATGGCAGTTCTCTTAATGTTGCGATGAGATGTGCTAATACTTTCTTTTATTAATGAAATGTGAACTATTTCATAAAGACTAAATTGTCCGTGATAGTGTTATTTCCAACAGCTTCTATGAATAATTTTAATTGTTGTTTTGGGGTAGAATATTTTGTTGAAAGTTCATATTATATTTTTAAACACTTAAAAGCATTTATAGGTATTAAGATAAGGGAATTCGTCCTTCAATTGTTGGGAGACAAACAGCGGGTTTTTCGAAGTTCAATAAATTTGGTGAGCAGTTTATCTCTGGATTTGGCCCTGTAAGCTGACTCCCAAGATCTTGCGATTTAAAGTCTCTTGATTATATCGAGTCGTTCGTCCATATGGACAAGCCGAACACTATTGAAGTCTTACAGGAAAACATAATACGCGTTATGTTTTTATTTTTAAAAATTAAATGGTAAAGTCGAATTTATCGATTCCAATAAAAAAATTTGAGTGTTTTATTCGATTTTTAAAAAAACTTCGATTAAAAAATCGCTTTTTATTTACCATAAGAACTAAACAAATATTTCTGATCTTAAAATTGTGCTTGGGATTACGTCTAGTCATAACCTTTTGTTCTGGTAAATATATATTTTTATCATAGTATTTATCCCATGTATGATGATGGGTCTAAGTAATTTAACTCGCGGCCACGTTTGATGTCAACTAAACAAAATTAATAGTACAAAAAAAGATGAAGCACAACTTTACAGCTGTAAAAAATGTATGTACTTATCAAATTATGAACTGTAGACGTTGGTTTGACAATTTCACCAAAATTGTCGACACAACTGGTGACTTGGAGCCACTTGACCCCAGCCTTCCTACAGGGCTTCTTCTCCTTAATCGGAAGTACAAGGTGTCCGTCGGGAATGTATAGGTATACTATTTTGTTTTGCCGCCATTTTTGTAAACATTACCTATAGTCTTGACAGTTCATATTTGGCGGTCGTAAAGTAGAGACGTGGCAAATTTATCATGGGAAAATTTTCGACAAACCAACATGTTCTAATCGTTAAAACATTTTAACAAAATCAATCATCGATTACTGTGACGATGAGAAAATTACGTGAAATTTTTAGGAGAAACAACGTGCCAGCAAGATGCACTATTTATCGTGTAGCGAATGATTTCGAAGAAAGAGGGTCTGTAGCTGATAGGGCGAAGCATGGACCACAACGTACTGCAAGATCGGCTGAAAACATTAATGCTGCTCAAGAAAGTGTTCAAAACAATCCATCCATCCATCCAACCTCAATTCGACGCCGTGCTTAGGGGTTTGGTCTTCAAAGAACAACTTTGGCCACAAGTTTGCACAAGGATTTGCAATTGTTTTCATTTAAGATTCAGTTGACACAAGAGCTTCTCCCACAAGACCATTTACGCCGTCGTACTCTTACATATGCCAATAGGATGTTACAGCTTGCCCATGACAACCCTGATTTTTATGGAAAAATCATAATGAGTGACGAGGCATATTTTCATTTGAATGGATATGTGAATAAACAGAATAGTCGGTTATGGGCAATGGAAAACCCTCAAATTACTATTAAAAGTCTTTTATTACTAAAAGTCGGTCTCGTGTGCAATTTGGTCAGGAGGATTCATTAGACCTTACTTATTTGAAACTAAAAACGGCGTAACGGTAACTGTCAATTGGCAGCGATATCGTGATATGATTGAAAACTTTTTAACGCCACAACTGCATGCTTGTGGTATCAACAAGACGATGCCACATCGCATACAGCCAGGATTACAATGGAATTACTGCGAGACCTCTTTCCACAACAAGTTATTGCAAGAAATGGTGATGTTGATTGGCCTCCACGATCGCCTGATTTGACTGCTCCGGTCTACTTTTTGTGGGGATATATGAAAAGCAAGGTTTTTGTTGAAACAAACCAGAAACGCTTGAGCAACTCAAATGAAATATTCGTGATGAAATTAATGAAATATCGCGTGAAATGTGTGAGAATATAATGAAAAATGTGCTCAAAAGGGCTCGCATTTGTGAAGCTAACAGAGGTGGACTTTTATCTGATATTATATTCCATACATAATTGCCGACCTTAAATAAAATATTTATCAATATAAGATCCATTCTCTTTAATTTAATCAAAAAAGTAGTATATCTTCCCGACGGACACCCTGTACCTAAAATTCACAAGGTGCCAGACCTAAGGATTAATAACGAACAGAGCTGACCATTTAATTCTCGCTTAACCAGGATTCCACTGTATATCAGTTCAGTTCACTTAAAAAGCAGGAAAAAAAAATATGACAACAAAGTGATAAATCATCACAATTCATTTTTGATGTGTGTTCTCTTTACACACCCACACATACATACGAGTATATACATATACCTATATATTGCTTGTTCACATTTGCGAAGGAAACAAGGAATACATATGCGATGTATCAATTTCACATTTGCATGCCATAGCGTGGTGAAAGTTTCCGAAGATATTTTATTTTGTAAACTGTCTTCATTGAAATCCCATCAATTTTCATGATTGCAATAATCAATCTTATGTGTTTGACAACTGAAATGCAAACAGGAAGGAAACAAAAGATTTGTTATTTTATCTGTATGATGAATTGAATGAAGGGGGGGGGATGGTAATATATTTGGTAACCAGTGTAGAAATTTCTGCCAAGTGAAGGGGAAGGTGCGGAAAGGATGCCCTATGTTTTATTTGTCGAAATTTCTATACAAAGGAAATAATTTGATATGCTTAATATTTGAATTTTCGCAAAGTTTTAATCATGGGGATGAGTTTAAAATAACAGATTTTTGTGTGAAGAGATTACTATACTTCACTTCAAAGTTTTCATAACACTGATTTGGTGTTGCCTAGATCAATTAAAAAGAAATTTATTCTTGCTTATATCATGCCCAGTATTTTATATTGTTTAGAGACATATAGTGGCACTAATAAACGAAATATGAGGAAAATTCAGATGGTTTTTAACAGAGTTATAAGATATTTGTATTCACTGAGGCGTCGTGTTCATACAAGGTGGGCCATAAGGGTGTTGGCGGTTTAAATATTCAATTAAAAAAAAAAACTACGAAACATAAAAAAAATATATTTGTATTTTTAAAAAGTAGAAGCATGGGAATTTTCAAGACTTAAAAATAATGTTGTCCAAATGGCTTCCCTCGGCTGCTTGACACTCTTGGAACCGAAGTCGCAAATTTTGGAAAACTCGTTGAAAAGTTGTTCTCGGTATTTTGTTACTTTCCTGAATAATGTTCCTCTTCTCTAAATTGGTCGGACACCGTTATGGCCCACCCTGTATAACACCGTATGTTAAACGTTTATTAAGTTATAGTTTTAAAAATGATATCGATTTGGGGTTTGTTTTGTTATTTTATAAAGTTGTTCGACTGTTTACTCCTCAATTTCTTGTTAATTCGTTAAATTGTTCATATTCTACTTGTAATAGGCAGAGTCATACTCCTAAAATAACTATACTCATGGGTAGTGCTTTTGTAGTAAGAGTAGCACAAATTTACAATTTACTACAAAGCCATTTCAAATGTTTTAAGTTATATCCTGATTCTTACAAAAGACACATTCTGCAATTCTTTCAGATTTTCCTGTAAAATTTTGTTTTCAATTAAAAGCAGCCTTTATTAAACACCAATTATCTTAAATTTCCAGATTATACGAGGTGTGATAAAAAAAAGTAACCGTTATTATCAAATTCCGAGAGTTACGTATGTTCGAATTTCACATTTTGGACTGTCAGTTTGTTTTTGACACATAAAAAGGTTTGTTGTGTTTTAGTGTGCCCTTCGATTTTTTACTATTCGAAAAAATGGATCAAAGCAACTGTATTAAGTTTTGTGTAACAAATGAAATTAAATGTAAAAGGACATTTGAAATGTTAACTGTGGCGTTTGGCGAGTCTACTATGAGCAGAACTCAAGTTCAATTGTGGTATAACCGGTTTAAGGAAGGCCGAAAATATGTCAATGACGATGCTTGTCCTGGTCGCCCGAGCACGTCAACAACCGAAGAAAACATTGAAGCAGTGAAGAAAATGATTTTGGATATTCGTCGAATCACTCTTAGAGAGGTTGCTGATGATG
This sequence comes from Philornis downsi, assembly GCA_019455685.1. Lineage (NCBI taxonomy): Eukaryota > Metazoa > Arthropoda > Insecta > Diptera > Muscidae > Philornis > Philornis downsi. Next base: position 20,181 of record JAHXMU010025466.1, read on the forward strand.
TTGGCATATCGTTCAGCTCATGCCAAGCAAATTTAACAGATGTTTTAGGCATGAAACTTGCGGCAGCGAAGATTGTTCCAAAATTGCTAAATTTTGAGTAAAAACAACGTCGCATGGACATCGCTCAGGATCAATAGCTCCTGACGTCGTCAACGACGATCCAGATTCCCTCAAAAAGGTCATAACTGGTGACGAATCATGGATATATGGTTATGACATTGAAACCAAAGCCCAATCATCCCAATAAAAGCGTCCAGAAGACCGGAAAAAGCACATCAAGTTCAGTCAAATGTGAAAGTTTTGCTCACTGTTTTCTTCGATTGCAATGGCGTGGGTCATCATTAATTCTTGCCACAAGGTTGTACGGTCAATAAGGAAATCTACCTTGAAGTTATGCGCCGCTTACGCGAAGTAATTCGTCAGAAACGCACAGAATTGTCTAAAAACCAATCATGGATTTTGCACCATGATAAGCTCACAGCTCACACATCTATGCTTGTGTGTGAGTTTTTGGCCAAAAATAGAACCGCAATCATGCCTCAACCACCGTATTCACCGGACTTGGAGCCCCGTGACTTTTTCCTCTGAAGGCACCGATGAAAGGAAAGCGTTTTCCTACGATTGAGAAGGTAAAAGAAAAATCGAAAACGGAGCTGTTGGCGATACCAGAAAGCGCGTTTCAGAAGTGTTTCGAGGATGGGGAAAAACGCTTGCATAATTGCATTATATCAGATGGGGATTACTTTAAAGGGGATGGGATAGTTATTTTGAAAAAATTGAAAATAATGGTTATTTTTTTGTCACACCGATTAGCTTCTAAATTAGTCTGTTTTTATATATATTTTTTTTGTCTTTAATAGTCATACCTTCTTTAAAATCGTATTAAATTTTTATAAATTTTGTATTTAATTTTTATTTCTTTTTTTTTTAAATTTATGTTATTGTGCAGATTAAATCTATTAGATGAATTGTTGCATATTGTAATTTACTTATAATTGGCCGGAAGGGTTTAAATTACAAGCCAAATAAACAAATAAGATGTAGGTTAGGCATAATATCTAGGTAAAATTTCGCCAGATTCATACTACCTCCTTAATTCACATTATAATCTTTAATTGCTGAAATGTCATAAGTTCTATTAAGTAGAGTTGTCCAATAAAACAATCGCCCAAAATAAAAGTAGCAGAAAAAAATTTTCGTAACATTTTGAAAACATTTTATAAAAAATCACACAATTTTTTACTGTCAGCATTCGAAATGATTAAAGATATTTCGCAAACATTTTTTATGCAAAATTTCATAAAAAAAATAGTATAGTTAACAACGTATACATACACATTATGTCAAAAAAGTATCGGCAAATGATCACTTAAAAGCGCATTTAAGGAGTTTGTCAAAATTCCAGTTGCTTTCCATACTGAAGCGGCTCTTGAGCGCCACCTATCATTTACTTTATTTACTATGCTCGATTTTTGTCTGTTTATTTGGGGTGGGCCTTGCGATTATTATCGAACAATAGACAAAAATACTGAAAAATGAATGTGTCTCAAATTTTGTATTGCAAATGAAGTTTCTCATGCCGAATCGATGAAAATATTATAGAGAGAAGGCTTACGGTGAATCGAATTCGTCAGTAATATATCCATATGAGTGGCACTGAGTGTTTAAAAGTGATAGTGAAGTGGTCCAAGGGGGCTTAATGTTAGTCTCGCCGTGAAGGCCTTACCAACGGTGTGCGACACAGGGCATATTACAATGCGATTGCCAGCACCCTCCTGGGATAGCCAAGTTAAAGTTAGACTACCTAGAAATAGGGGCTGACAATTTTAGTGCTACCATAATTGTCAGCCCTTTCTTCGCAGCCAGGAGATACCAAATTGATTATGCTAGTATGGAACATAATCCCCATTGGCGGAGATGAGGTCTATCTTACCACCTCTGCTACTCTATGAGTCTGTAGCACCCGGTTGCAAATGCAACTCTACATTCGAGCACAAAGTCTCTATCAACAATTTTGGTATCAACCACAACCCGCGTGATGCTCTCACTGACCGTCCTACACCAAATGATCAGGCGGGAACTCAGTCCCGAGGCCTCGTGATCGCCACTCTACCGGCCAAACTCACCGGTTGGAGCTGCACTGCAAAACCAAAAGCTACTTCCAAATTTTGATTTATAAACTATATTCCACGGGATTGGTCGCCCTGTGGCAAAAGGATACAGACTGGGCATTTTTACATAACTGCAGGTGCGGAGACTTCAGGTAGATGGAAAGGTCGATACTACATTGCAAAGATACAGTATCCTCACTGGTGGGAGGCGGGGAAAACTTTAAACCCCTTCCGTTCGGCGATGGTGAAAGGCAACCATGAAATATGCGAGGTGTGTTCAAAAAATAAGACGAATTTTCAAATTTCGCGGACTACGTAGAGTAGGGAGCACAAATGAGTACATGTTTGTACCTTCTGGACTTTTTATTGTATAAAAACTAAAATAATAAAGCAAATACCAAATTTTTTAAGATAATATTGTAGTTATGACAAAAAGTGGCAATTCTACGCGAGTAATAGCTAAACAGTCACCTTGGACCACTGCAAAGAATCGACGGCATAATGAAGAAAGAAGACTATCTGTGTATTTTGCAGACTCATCTTCCCGATTTTGTTGACAAGAGCGCCTATCCTGCGGAAGAAATAATTTTGCAGCGGGACGGCGACCCGAAACACACGTTCAAAATCGAGAAGAAATGGCTTAACAAGCAGAATTTCTTATTGATGCAGTGGCCAGCTCAAAGTCCCGAAGTCAATCCGATTAAGAATTTGTGGTCAATCGTGAAGAGAAGGTTGTGTGCAATACAAACGGTCTCCATCCTATTTCGACGAGCTTCGGCAGCGGGTTCAGCGAGACTGGGAGAGTATTCCAAATGAAGCAATTGAAAAATTAGTGGAGAGTATGCCAAGACGTGTGGAAAGTGTGATACGTAATAATAGGCTATGGACTAAATATTAAAAGTACCATCATTACCTATAGATTTTTAGTGCGAGTTGTTTATGTTTTAATAATTTTTTCTTAGAACTTGAAGGCTTTAGTTTTGAATTATAGATTATTTAGTTAAATGTTAAACATAAAATAAATAACAAAAAAAAAAAAATTTTGGATTTGCTTTATTATTTTAGTTTTTACAAAATAAAAAAGTTCAGTAGGTACAAACATGTACTCATTTGTGCTCCCTACTGTACATTCGACTATTTTTACTATTATTATTTTTTTTTTTTTGTGATTTCAGTACACTCGTCTCAGATATGTTGACGGCTTTATCCATATAGCATGTTTAGCTTGATTGTGAGAGGCATAAATAAGACAAGTGTTTTGCATGTTCGCTCACTCATCTTTGCTCGTGAGAGATTATTTGGTCAAAAACAACATCGTTATCATATCTCAGCTACCGTATTTACCAGATATGACCCCCTGCGACTTTTTCTTGTTCCCAAGATTGAAGAGACCCATGAAAGGAGGGCGCTTTGCGGACGATTGAGGAGATAACAACCAAATCGCAGAGAGAGCTCAAGGACATACCAAAAAGCTCATATCAGAACTGCTTCGAGGATTGGAAAAAACTCTGGCACAAGTGTATTATATCTGAGGGACCACTTAGAAGGAGATAAAATAGAAGTTGTTGAATAAATAAATATTTTTTGGGAAAAATGAAAATTCACTTCGTAGACATAGGAAAAACAGGGAAAACAGGGCACGAACCCGAGATAGTGGAAGTGTTAAAGATTTGCCTCTCACAGAAATTAACATTGATAAAGTGATGTAAATGGCGACTGAAAATCGTCACTAAAGTTTGAAAGAAATAACCACGAACACTCTGTCTCTAAGTACTCAATTGCAGCATTGTCGCTCGTCAAATTTCAAAACATCTAAATTGTCTTTTTAAAGTCAATCATACAAAGAACCTTAAAAACATGCAAGAATGAGTTAATTGCATTCTCATATTAAAAAACGGATTTCAACTGACGATACCATAGGGATTTATGAGTTTGACATGCAAATTAGTCAATAAGCAAAACCGCAAAAATCAAGATAAAGTTAATTAAAATTCAAGTTATTGTTGACTATCTTCTTAGATTATCGCGGTGATGTGCACCCGGATTTGTTGCTAGAATAGTAAGCGGTAAATAAAGAGCAATATGTGGTCGTTATGTGACATTTAAGAGAGAAAATTTATTAAAAAAAGGTCAGATTTATGGAAGGAAAATTTATTTGTTTTTTACTACGATAACGCACCATCTTAAAATTCCGCGGTCGTGAATGGAGGCTTTGGCCAAAAACTCAAAAAGCATCATAAAACTGACAACTTAAATAGCTCTGACTGACTTTTGCGTCGTTCCCAAACTGAAATCGTTTTGATGGAAGACATTAATAGAATTTGCAAGGAGAAAAGAATTTGAGAAATGTTTTGTTGATTGAAATATTCGTTAGCACACGTATGTAGTTTCGGAAGGCGATAATTATACAATGGCAATGCAATATATAATAAAAAAATAATGAAAAATGAATATTTTAGGGTTTGTAGACTAATTTTCGGTACTTTTTCGGCATCAAGTATTGACATACAAAGTACTGTAGTATGTGAGTGTAATTTCTCTGAGTGTAATTTTTGTAAGTGTATTCTAGAAAGATTATCAAAACCACTCCCAGAATATTCAAGTATGATATATGTAATGTCTTTCCCTCTTTATCAGCTTAGGACAGCAAGTTATGTTTGTTCCTCTCACTCCCATATACAGTCTACTGTTATCTCCTTTTCACTTGTTATGTAGATAAGAACATTCTAGAATTAAGTCTATGATAAACAACACGATTCTGTAAATATGTTTGTTTTTGTTGCACGCATTATGTAAATATTTGTTTTCTCTAATACAGGGTGGCGCAATAGAACGTGCATATTTAAAAAATAGATTAAAGAATAAATACAAAAGGTATGGTTAAAATAAATCGAAGGCATTGTAGAGTAATAAATGGAGTTTATTTTTTAAAAATAACATCATCTAAATGGTGACCCTCTCTACGACGGCACTCCTCTAACCGCAAACGAAAATTATTGAAAACTTTCTTCAGTAATACTGGTGTAATGATTGCCATTTCACCACGGATATTCTCCTTGAGCTGAACGATGTTTCTTAGATTATTACCGTAGACTTTGTGTTTGAGGTATCCCCACAAAAAAAAGTCAAGAGGCGTCAAGTCTGGACTACGTGGGGGCTCTTTTCGAAATCATGGGATATCACCTCTTTTCGAAATCAGTCTGCCAGGGAACATCTGCTTCACCACCGCCATGGAGTCATTTGATGTGTGACAGGTAGCTCCATATTGTTGGAACCAAGTTCTGCAATTCACTATTCTTGAACTTTCAATTTCTGGAGCCAAAAATCCGTTCAACATCTCAACATAGCGTTCCGTATTAACCGTGATGTTTTGGCCCCGCGCATTTTCGAAGAAAAAAGGACCAATTATTCCTCTGCCAGAGATTGCTGCCCATACTATCACTTGAGGACTATGCAATGGTTTCTGGTGTTTGATTTTGGGATTTTCACTGTTCCAGTAACGACAATTTTGACGGTTTACGAACCCATTCATAAGGAAATGAGCCTCGTCAGAGAAAAGGATATTGTCAAAATTGGAAAATCGATTTCATTAGCAAATGCGAGCCTTGCTATGAAGCCAGACTCTTTCAATCCTTGTGTTAATTGCAGCTTATATGGATGCAGTTTAAGATCCAATGTTAAAATTCGTTACAAACTTCGTCGCGATAATTGTAAGACAAACGATCTCTTGCGAGTCGACATTTGTGGATTTCCTCGTACTGACTCCATAACTCTCTCAACATTGTCTTCGGTCCTAGATGTTCTTGGGCTACCATTTGCTTGAGGTTTAAATGTTGAACCGGTCTTTTCAAAACGCTTTACCCATATTTTAATTAAATTAGCACTCGGAGCTTCACTAATTCGCCGTAGTCCATATTCAGCACAATATAGTCGCCTAGTAGCAATATGTATATGAACGAGAGTTCTCGTAAAATGGGCGCACGCAAACTGCGCGACGTTTTCCGTCAAAGTGATTCATAGCGACTTAAACCCCATGAGCCCGCCAACCCAACGATGTAGGCGCCCCCCCGCCCGCGCCTTTTCTATCCCGCAAAAAAAGATGATGCAATATGCACGTTCTATTGCGCCACCCTGTATATCGTAGCATTTCCTAGAATAAGTTATTTTAATCTAAATAGAGCCACTTTGTACATTTTGAGGAATTAATAAAGTTGAGGTTGATGTGTAAATACGTTCCACTATACCAAAGTACCAAATTTAAATGGTTCAGTTTTTGATTCTGCGTATACCAAAGACTGGAGCTGTTCCCAATAAAACTATTAACGTGTCTTCACATCCGAAATATTTTAAAGCCACAAACCCTTCCCAAGAATGCTCTGCTTTCAACCAAATTTGCAGTTTTGTTTAATTCATCCCTTTGTAGTTCGCATTCCTTAAATTGAGTACATTCATCTCTACTTGTATGTAGTTTTAAAATGGCAGCTCGACAAGCTTTTAATACCTTCAAATGAATAGCATTTTTATGCTTTTACTTTCAGACTTGTTTACTTTTCACAACAAGACCAAAAATATAATAACAACAAAAGTGAAAATGACAGCAAAACAAAAACAAACAAAAAAAAATCAAAAAAACTTTTCTTTGGCCAATGACTATTGTTTGATTTTAACTTCCCGGACAAATTGTGTTACAACAACGTCCACAGTAGAGAAGCAGTGGCAACAATAAAGTCAAAGTGGAATTGTGTTGGTCCTTTTTTATGACACTTGGGTTTTCAATTTTTTTGACATAAAACTTTTATGACAGTAAATAATAGGTAAAAACAAACAGCTACGACAACAAATAATATAAAAATGCAAATAGAAAATGAACAATGACAAAGTATTTGGGTCTCAAACTGTCGTAATTTTAAGTGATTCCAAGGAATTCCAGTTTGCACTACACACAATACATGGAAGTGGAATACTCGTAAGTTGCTGAATAGTTTTGCGATGGGGTTTTCTGATGGATTTCGTTTTTACATTTTAGTATCATATATTTGCATGGTGATTCATTACGACTGAATACTTTTCTTTTTATAAATATTTTGTTCATAACCTGAGTATGAAAGTGCAACAGCTAGAGTCTTTGAAAGTTTGGTTGACTGTGGAGAAAAAATGATTTTGCATCGTCTTAAGGTCGCAGGTCCTATTCAGTGGGCCTAGAACTATAAATGCATGTAAATTGACTGAATGCAAAAAGTTATTTTATGTCCCGTTCATGTGATGCGGGAGAATTTGTTCTTTTTTTATTCCTTTTGCCAAAGTAATGGAGGGGGATTATCCTTTAAGCTTGATAAACTTTTCCAGCGATAATCAATAGTTTGTGTACCCTGTTTATATTTGTGCTCACAACCCGTAACAGCCTAACTCGAGTTAGGACACAATTGAGTTATTAGCACCATCGTATTCAGCGTATCTAAATTTATTTGCTCTAAATTTTTCACGTTTTTATCTCTTCTAGGAAGGCAATAAATCCTAAAAAACCTAATAGCTTAAGTTATTTTTCCAAATCACTGTTTTGGCATAACTGCCTAAGTCAATTTAGGATTACAACAAATATAAACATTATTTTTTCATCACTGCCTAAATCAACTTAAGTCGTTAATCCAAAAAAATAAAGAAACAATTTTATTTTCCTAACTTGAGTTAAGCTCTTATTCCGAATTACAATTTCGTTTTTTGATAAACATAAATTGAGTTAAGGTCTTCCTCCAAACTTGAAGTTTTTTATTTAATCTGGAATAATAGCCTAACTCAACTTGAACTTTTTGACTTTCATTCGTTCAACAATTCATAAGAGCCTAAGTGTCTTTTTCGATAAAATCTTTCGACTGCGAGAATAAACAACTATTTTTTGTTAACAACTAAGTAAAGAAATTCGTTTCCTTGGAATCTGTAGCAAAGCTTTCCAAAAAACACCTTCTCCTGATTTTCAGTGAAGATTCAAAACTTTAAACTCCTGTACTGAAAATATTGAAAAACAGACTTAGGCTGTTATGGGTTGTGACCACAGATATAACAGTAAGAACTATCAAACTCCTTAGAGTAGTTATCAAGCGCAGACTCCATCCACATCTACATTGCTGCTAGCCGACCTAACTAAGAAGACACAATAGAGATGAGAATCATGTTTTTATCTTTCAACATAATCTTCTCTTAGTTCGATACACTTTTTCCAGCGATATTCAATAGCTTCTATACCCAGTTTATAGTGAGAAATGTTAAACTCCTTAAAAGAGCCATCAACCTCTCTATCATTGGCAAATTTTTCACCAACGGGTCATATTTGTAAGTTTGGCAAGAAATGGAGTATAGTTCGAAGGAGCTAAATCTAGCGAATAAGGTGTTTGATGAAGCAGTTTGAAATTAAATTCATTAATTTTGGCCATCGTAACAGTGGATGTGTGAACTGGAGCATTGTTCTGATGAAACAACACTTCCTTTTTCGCCAAATGCAGCCTGTTTTCCATAATTTCATCATCTAAACGCTGCATTAAATTAGCACAATATTCGCCTGTGATGGTCTTTCCTTTCTGAAGATAATCAGTGAAAATAATCCCTTGTGCATCCCAAAAAACAGTCGCCATGCCTGCCTTGCTTGCAGATGGAATCGTCTTCATAATTCTCCCATCCCAGTCCACTGCTTTGTTTGTTTCTTTGCCTCATATGTGAAGTGGTGGACCTATGTCTCATCCTTGGTTATAAATCGACGCAAAAATACGACTTTACTGCAGTGAAACATCGCCAAAATCGAAGCAAAAATTCGGCTTTATTGCGGTGAAACATCGCCAAACTCTTTGCTGACGCATATAGTTCACAACGCTGTTTTTACTCTATTGAAAGCAAGCGCGGCACCCATCTTTTTTTTTTTTTTTTTTTGTTTAATTTATTAATTCATGTACAAATATATATCAGATTAAAAATGGCTTCAGCGCCCTTAAGGCATGTTAGAGGCAAGTTGGCAAAAAACATGTACAATTTAATTACAAATTTAAATATTAATAAAATTATAATTATGTATGAAAGAAGAGACAAAAAAAAACATGTAGTGTATAAAAAATTATGTCAAAACATACATGTTTTGAATCCGTAAAATAATCTTTAGGATTATTCCTTAATTACATAAGAAGCATTGCAAGGTTCTGTATAAGGAAACTTTTTAGTTCACGTTTGAAGTGTGATATTCTATTTATTCTTTTCATATTTGCGGGCAAATTGTTGTACTCTAAACTACCCATATATTCAATGCGTTGTTTAGTAGTTTCTAATCTGCATCTAGGTGTTCTTAGATTTTGTTGATGTCTTGTACATATAAACGATTGGTTCTGGGAAAAACTAATGGTACGATAGCCAAAATTGTTCAAACTCTTAAAAACATACGAGAGTAATTGATGTTTATAAAGGCCATAAATAGGCAATATAGATTTACAAACATTAACATACAAAGATATAGTTGAATGAAAATTTGGTAAATTGTAAATTATTTTCAGTGCTTTATTCTGTATTGTTTGTAATGATTTCATAACATTTGTCCTTTTGCAACCATATATTAACCCCATGTAATTTAGGTGACTTTGAATAAGGGCTTGATAAATTAATATTTTACTTTCCACATTCAATTTGAATTTAATTTTGTATAATATACCAATAGCCGGTGCACTTTTGATTTAATTTCAGTTGTATGTGAATCCCAAGAGAGATTACTTTGCAAAGTAAGTAAGTTAAAATTACAAATATCATTAGAAAAAAATTGAAAATAATAACAGCCATAGACAACTACCTTGGGGTAATCCACATTCGGCATTTAACATTTCACTTTTACAACGGTTTACTTGCACAAATGGTTCCGTATTTTGAAAGTAATTTTTAAGTAATTCCAGCTCTTTTCCTACCACTCCATAGAATTCCAATTTCTTTAGCTTTATTTTATGATCAACTAAATCAAAAGCCTTCGTAAAATCAAGAAAAATACCTGTAACACCAACTGAACCATTATCCAAACCACTGCATATGAAGTTAACAACATTTACTACCGCTTCTTCAGTGCCACAACCTTTTTTAAAACCAAATTGGTATTTATAAAAGTAATTGTTCTCATCAAAATATGCTGAAAGTCTTGTATGAATAATCTTTTCAAATATTCTGTCAATAATTGATGGCAAGGCAACCGGACGAAAATCTTTTGCTTCAGAAGCATTCGATACTTTTGGTATAGGAACAATCTTGCTAACTTTCTTACACTCAGGGAAACTTGACATATCAATAATTTTATTAAATATAATACACAGATTGGGTGCAATTAACTCTCTGCATTTTACCATTAGAAATGAAGAAATATTATCACAACCAGTTGACTTTTTTAAATTTAAATTGTTAATTATTACCTTAATGTCATCTACAGTAACTGACTGAATAAAAAAACGATACTTCACAACACTGTTTTTACTCCATTGAAAGCAATCGCGGCACCCATTTTGCGCACAGATTTCTCATCTTCTAATCATCTGTCGATTTACGATGTGTAGTGCTTTTTTAAATGTCTATCAATTCAGCTATCTAAAGCACGTTCAGCCGTTTATCGACGATAATCCAATAGCATTTTCTGGATTTTCTTAAATGTGTCTGGCGTGGACACCTCAATTGTTTGACCACTACGGTGTTGGTTTTGGCAGCTCGTACGGCCTCGTTTAAACTCTGCTAACCAATATTTTACAGTCCTACGTAGACGAAGGAGCAGACTCCCTCCGAGTACAATGTAGCTCGGCTTTAATATTGGTTAGACTGAGACCTTTTAAATGGAAATGTTGAATTACATAACGGTGACCAATTTTTCCATGTTCACAAATTCATTGAAATCGTGTACTTTTGATTGCACTAATAAAACTGTTAAACAACGTAGCACCTTGAAACTTAAAACATATAAGGTTGCCAATTTTCATCGAAATATTTTTTTTCAAACTACTGGCAATATCTAAATCCATTTTACTTTCAGCAGTGAGGAGCCTGTAATTACCAATTTTGAAAACCAGTTGAATTGGAGACCTTGAAAATGAAATATGAAATTGATACATTTAATGAAAGTTTGTTTAGAGAGTGACAATCAAGAAGATTATCTAAATTATTCTGAAGATCTAGGGCCTGAGAAATATTTGTAATTTTATGATATATTTTTAAATCATCTGCATATAAAAGAAATTTTACTTTTTAAAAGAGTTAGAAATATGATTTATACATAATTTAAACAACAAAGGTCCTAAAATACTACCTTGCGGCACGCCAGATGTTTGCAAATATGGAATAGATTCATTACTATTTATAACGACTTTGCATATTCTATTCTACGATTTTTTCTATAACTACGATTTTAACCACTTTAACATCAAGGAATGAAGTCGTATAGATTGCAACTTAGCGCAAAGTATACTATGAGATACTAAAGTAAAGTCAAATGCTATGGCGAAATCGGTGTAAACTGTTTCAACTTGATGTCCAAGTTAACATGATGAAATACAATATTCTGTGAAATTGGTTGAATTTGTTGTATTGAATCTATCTGGATAAAATCTAGGCTGAGGTGGCGATATAATCGATTCTGTAAGAAAAGGTAACTTCTTACAAATTATATGCTCAAAATTTTTCGGAATATTTGTTAGTTTAGAAGTCGGTCTTTAACATGTAACATCTTTTGTCTTGCCATCTTCACGTCGTTTAATACCTTTGGGATTGGTTTAAAAGAAAGGAAATTGTGAATATGAATGCTGCTTGTTAGGAATAAAAGAAACAGTATTTTTGCATTTCAAAGTAACTGGTAATGAAAGTGAATTCACTACAATAAGCTAAAGAAGAGGTATTCAAGATTGGCATTTAGTCATATTTCAACATCGAAAGACAAGCCGAATATTCGTAGAAAATAACTTATGTTACGTATTTATTGGAAACAACCTGTTGTCGTCTATTATGGGTGAGTTAAACCAAACAGAACTGTTACTGGAACCAAACAAAAGTTGATGAGATCGAAACGAATGTTACTGTTCAAGAAACGGCAATATTATTCCATTACATAAGAATATCCATCCACATATTGTGGTGACGGTCAAAACCTATTTAGGAACCCTCAATTGGGAAGTCCTACCAGTCTAGCTGTATTTGTATTCCAATTATAACTTGTCCCAATCAAAGACACATGACCTGCAACGCTTCATATACGTTTCAAACAGAACCCAAAAATTGCGTCGATTCCTGCCTAGATATCTTCCAAAAACAAAGCTTTCTCTCAATGTTTTACCGTATGCTGCCAGGAAGATGAAAGCAAATGCTGACTGCCAAAGACAATATTTAAAATAAAGGACTTATTATAAAGGGTGTTCCAACAAGAACGGAGGATTTAAATTTTAAATAAAACACAGATGTTTAAAAACAAATCGTGAAACTTTATTATATCGTAAAGTAGACAGAATGAGGTTATGTATGGAACAACACATCGAGCAGATGGCCGCCGCGGCTTTGCTCGCTCACATGTGATCTTTTAATGAAATTTTCAATGACCGTTTTGCATAAATGCTGTGGTATTTCATTAATACAGCGTCCAATTTCCTTTTTTAAGACTTGAGTCGTCGTCGTCGACTTATTCGCTTGAACCATCGACTTCAAAAAACCCCAAATAAAAAAGTCTAATGGTGTTAAATCGCTCGATCTAGGCGGCCAATTCTGGTCTCCGAAACGCAAAAAAAACACGACCGGGAAATGACTGATGCGGCAATTGAATTGTTTCTATAGCTGTATGACATGTGGCACCGTCTTGTTGAAACCACATGCCCTCCACATTCATTTCTTCAATTCTTGGCACGAAAAAAACTGGTTATCATTTCACGATACAGAACTCCATTGACTGTTTGCGTTTGACGCGCCTCATTTTCATAAAAAAATGATTCCTCCAGCTCAAAATCCACACCACACAGTGACACGTTGGGGATGCATTTGCTTCTCGTGAGTCACTCGAGGATTTTCCTCATCCCAAATGCGACAATTCTGCCTATTGACGAAGATCAAGATGGAAGTGGGCCTCGTCACTGAAGCTGATTTTATCGCCAAAATCAGCATTTTCATGTTGTCTCTCCAATACCCAATTAATGAACTCCCTTCGCTGTCCATGGCCAGATGGCTTCAGTTCCTAAGTCAATTAAACTTTGTATGCATGAAGATGCAAATCTTTCGTCAAAATTTGCTGCATAGTGGATTTGGAGACACCAATTTGCTGAGCTCGGTGTCGAGTTGAGGTGGATGGAGTTTGAGCGA
>JAHXMU010025467.1:11973-33721 GCA_019455685.1 Philornis downsi
TTTTTTTACAACGGTCGAATTAAATTTCGTCAAATCGGTCAATTTGTATGGTAGGTACTCGAAATGACATGGTACTGTAGTCCGTTTTCATTTTCAGAACTAAGTTTATCAAGGGCATGACGTGTTCCAAATATGGCTGAGTTCAATGCAGTTGCTCTAAAGATATGAATCGAAGAATATATGGGTTAAATCGGTCATTTGTAAGGGATGTTCCAGAAGCGACGTAGTTAATTGGTCGATTAGTCTCCCATTTTGCCCCTATACAATACAATTAATTGCAATACAATTAACAAAAATTTTGGGTGGGTGCACGATTAGAATTGGATAATGGACCGAGACCATTAGCGCACATAGAAAAAAACCCCAAACACTTCAGTCTTCCGCGTTCCTTTCTCAATTTACCACGTCAAATTTTAACCATGCCTTAAACGGTTAAACGTTTGAACCGAGTTTTGATCACGCTCGAAAATCATTGTCGAAGACCTTTCGTGGTACATTTTGGTCCATCCGCTCAACAAGACCCAGTTATTTTAATGCGCCTGACCACATTGATGGTAGGGTACAGCTAATCTCTGTAGACAGGCTATCAGCACCTGCAACTTTGCTGCAATATTGCTATTCTGATCTCACAATTTATGCGATCGGCAGTAATTGGCTTTGGTTTAATCTGTCATCCGGAATTATTGATTTGTAGAAACGTTATCTCCATAATCGCAGCATATTCTAGGTATCTGCAACCAGATTGTTTCTAAACTTTTGACAGAATCTTTAGACTCCTTTTCTATCCCAGCCTCTTATCATACCATTTCATTCTTCCTTTTTAGAAAGCGCTTAGAAAGAGTTTCCATGTTTGCAGCGTTCTTTTCCTCAAATGTTATTCAACATTCTTCTATGCATAGGGTTGTATAGGGTGGTTTTTTATCGTAGTTTTTTTTTTAATCGAATAAAACACTCAAATTCGCATCATATATTAAAATTTTTTATTTTAATCGATAAATTGGTCTTTTCCATTTAATTTTTAAAGATAATTTCAAGTAAATGTTGTCCGCGGCTCCGTCTCAAAATGTCCATTCGGAAAGTCCAATTTTTCATCACTATTTCGAGCATTTCGGCGTGTGTTCCACGAATAACGCGTGTTATGTTATCCTGCAAGGCTTCAATAGTGTTCGGCTTGTCCACATAGACTAACGACTTGACATAACCCCACAAGAAATAATCAAGAGGCGTTAAATCGCAAGGTCTGTTGGCCCCTAACTCGCAGGGCTAAATCGAGAGATAAGCTGCTCACCAAATTCGTCCTTCAACATATCTCAACATATCGCATATCATGGTTCGATGTCGTTCGCCGTTGACGGTAACGTTTCTTTCACGGTCGTCTTTGAAGAAAAATGGACCGATTATGCCACCAGCCCATAAACCACAGCAGACTGTCGTTTTTATGGGATGCATCGGTAAATCATGTATGGCATGTGGCTGTTCATCACACCAGATGCGACAGTTTTTCTTGTGTACGTATCTGTTCAGCATGAAATGAGCCTTATCGCTGAACACAATTTTTCGATAAAACAGCGGATTTTCATTGATCTTTTGTAAGGCCCATTCATCAAAAATTAGACGTTGCGGTAGGTTATTCGTCTTTCCACGATGAAATGGCAGAGTATACTGTACACTTCCCACTTTGACAGATGACGTTTGGACGCCATTACCAACCAGTGCTGCCAACCTGAAAAACTTAAATCTTAAAAAATCACCATATATGAGTACAATTTTACACATTCAAATGCGCTTATTGCAGCAGCAGCCATCGAAGGCATAATATGCTGCTCCTATGTGTTAGGAACGTCAAGTTTAAGAGCGTTTTGTCGCAGTAATTGAAAGAGGTATTGTCAGGATTGATTAAGATTGTCAAGCTTCCTGTGGCCGAATGTGACCGATGCCACCCCTCATCATTTTTTGTCTTAGAGACCCGAAGACAAAAAGGAGACGAAAATATGCATTAATGAGACCAAATTCATTATTTGGCTTTTGGGTGTGGAGGGATGGGGTTTGCAAATGCATTTTAAACAATCTTTTCCTTTTGGACATATGAGGGGTTCCAGGAGAAGCAAATAAATCGATTTATAAAATGTACAGATATAAATATGCTTAAAATTCTTTTTACATGTCTTATGCAAAAAAATTGTAGCTGTCGATTTTCAAATTTATAAAATGTTATGTTTCAGAACACAGTTAATTTCTTATGTATAGTAAACGTATAGATTACTATTATGGAAGGAATTCAACCGATTAATTACCAGGCATTGTTTCTCATGTATCTGTCTCTGAAAAATCGACAACTCAGATTTCAAAATTGTGTCGACTTACATAAAACTTAAGGTTTTGACCGACAATTTTAGGTTACTACTGATCAGCGAATTTAAAAACTACAACGCCTTCCTTGCAATCTCTTGTAGCCATTACAACAGTTTTGATGTGAAATTTTAAGATTAGCATATACAGTTTAAAATACCTGTCGTTAAATGTAACACACACAACAATCCGTGTTAAATATAAATAAATAATACAATAAATATGTGTATTCATATATAACAGAATAATATATATAATAACAGTTTTTTATTCATAGCCTTCACTTAAACTGCCAGGACATTTAAACTGCCTTTAAATTATATATATGTATAAATTCATTAATTAAATTAATTAGACTCGTATTAAATTTGTTAATAATGGTTTGAAACATTTTTTAATTTATTCGCTATTTACAGGTAATCGATCAATTTAACTTTAATTGATTGATTTACCTGTGAATAGTATAGAGTTCTTCTGCAATTTCTTCAACTTATTTGATTGATGATAGCAAATATTCCAGCAACAAACTTTGTCTTAATGGCAATGCTAATGTTTGTTCTTTGGGATCATAATTAGTTTGTGTTCCAGAAAGGAATGTTGAACCCAATATTGTGAACTGTATTGAGTGATGCACCCTTACAACTTTTAAAGTTGTTGTCATGTCATGATGTGAGAGCCTAGAAGGAGCGAGACTATTTTTGTCCATTTTCAATTATAAATCATGAAAAGAGCAGCCAACACATTTGCTGTTTTTGGTCATGCCGATATCAAAATATAGTTAACGCAGCTCAGATTCGCACGAAACACATTCATAAGTGTTTATAATTGTTCGCGATTCTTCGTTTTACAGCAAAACAAGAAGAACTAAAGTTTGCTTTCGGTTGATCTTTATTCGTTGACAGAGGACTTTGTTGTTAAGGACAAGTTAAGCTCGTATTAACTTACTAATTGACATCATTAGCTTTACAGAAGGTGGGATCGAAATAGTCATCCAACGTCAAAGTCCTAAACAAATAACTTGTTTTGTCCTCTTTTACCGCCAGACCAATTTTTGCCGATTCCTTCTCAATGCTTGAGAAGACTGTAGTAACATATACCACTTTTCTGTTGATAATAACTGTTTTATATACGTATTGCAAATAACATATGGCTTTTAATGGAAACGACACCAGTCGGGAGCATTCGTTGAGCAAGTTCATGTTTAGGAGCTGGTGCAAATTTATTATCAGCTCTTCGTCAGCACGAATATCTTTCTTTCACTTAAAAAGTGAAAAAGGCGGCAGCTTTCCTTTATTGAAAAATTATTTTGGTGAAAAATGACAACCTTTTAAAACATATGATTTAAGTTACGAGGCACCACGTTGTTTAGTATTTTTATTTGAACCATCAAAAGTAAACGACTCCAGTGAATTTGTAAACATGGAAAAAATTGGTCACCGTTATGTAACTGAGTATTTCCATTTGAACCGACTGAACCAACCAGTATTAAAGCTGCGCTAGATTCTATTCTGGGTAGTCAGTTTCTTCATTTTCAACTATAAAATATTGAGTAGCGAACACCGTAATTACTGACCAATTGAGGTGTCCATGCCAGACATGGTTAGGAAAATTCACAAACTGGTATTGGATGATCGTAGGCTGAAATTGCGTGAGCTAGCTGAAATAATAGGCATTTCAAAAAGTGCTATATTGCCTGGAGACTTGAAGATGAAAAAGCTGTGCACAAGGTGGGTGCCGCGCTTGCTCTCACTAGAGCAAAAACAGCGTCGTGAAGATATTTCAGTAGAGTATTTTGCGGTGTTTCATCGCAATAAAGCTTAATTTTCGCGTCAATTTATAACCATGGATGATACATGGGTCCACCACTTCACAACTGAGACGAAGCAACAATCAAAGCAGTGGACTGGAATGGGAGAATCGTGTCCAAAAAAAACGAAGACGGTTTCATCTGCAGGCAAAGTCATGGCGTCTGATTTTTGAGATGGGCATGGAATTATTTTTTATTATAACTAGAGCATTGTGTCGTTCTAATTTCGGGGGGTAATTGGAGTGGAATGTATTTATGTCAGGCTTCATGTCAGCTTAGAGATGCCTGGTTTTGTTTTTATCTAATTTGTTTCTCATTCAGTTTATCAAATGATTATTCTAAATATATTGTGATATTATTTAAAGATAATTTTTTAAAGATAAGACATAATATTACAGAAGCTAATTTTTTTCATTAATTGTATTTTTTTTTTTTATTCTCACAGTATATGGTTATGTACACTGAACAATCATGAAGTAATATTCAATTCTCTTAATTGTTATCCATTCTCATATCAAATTAATATAATTTACTTCAGAGCAATTCTCAAAAATTATTATAAATAAATATGAGTAGTATAGTATAATATGAGTAGTATATACGTGACACGAGTGATCTGTGCAACTAAATATGTTAGAATGGTACACTATTTGTCGTTAGCGACTTCAACACACGTTACATAGAGTTATCCATTTAGTGATTTCAAAACCGCCGGTCTGGCAAGGCAGTCAGCTGTTAAATGCTTGTCATCTGAAGTGTTATTTATTTAGTAAAAGGTTTGCCATTTACGAATATGAATCTATTAACAACCAATGAAAGAGTAAAAATGGTTAAAACTTATTACAAAAGTAGAGATTCAAACAAGGGCTTTCAAGCGAACGAAATTTTCTTTAGCGATGATGGTTACGTCAACAAGCAAAATTTTGGGATAGGGCTCGAGGAACCCAGAAGTGGTTATAGAAAAGCCACCTGGAAAAAGTATCTTTTTGATGGGCATTATGGTCTGAAGGTGTCATTGGGCCGCATTTTTTCGAAAACTACCTCAAAAGGATTTATTGCTGCAGTCAATCCAGCGGCTGTCATTTAAATGACTTCATATTTCATATATAATGGCAAAGCATTATAATGAAATAAAAGTTTTATCGAAATCATAGTTGTATTTAATGGACAACCCTGTATTGTAAGAACATGCTTGACAATAATATGTGCGCTTGAGCTCCGCAAATTATCTCCTTGGTGTATTTTCCATAATAAATATGAACCATATCTTACTAAATATCTTATTTGGTATTAATCAATTAATCGTATGTTGTTTCTTTCTGAACAAACCGCTCAAATTGTTTCTTATGTAAAGAGCGTCATAAAAAATCTCTCATATGTTAACTGAAATGCAATTATTGCTTAGCAAATGTGGCGAAAATTTTCATTTTAATTTAAAAATCCCTGAGTCATGTACGAGTAATATTCGTAAAAAGTTTCCTAAAAAACTTCTTACATTTTGAGCATAAATCCTTCTAACTTAAATTAATCTAACGCAATTATGTTTTGACAAATTCCACATCTGTCGTGGTTAATTCCCTGGTGACAAAATGTGATTGCAAATTCGTGTTTAATTAAATTTTTAGCCTCACTCTAGTTAAATGATTGCGAAAAGTAATTTAAAAAGTTTTCTTTCATACGAACAATGGTATTCCTTACATGTATGGTATTAACGATAACTTGTAATTCGTTCCTCTGTAAATACCAGGTTATCCGGTTTTAAAAGAAAAGTTGAATAAAACACACATAAACTTATGATTTCGATGAAACTTTTATTTCATTATAATGCTGGGACCTTCTCATTTTGTACGAAATACAGTGACATTTAAATGACCACCTATTGATTAGTGGCAGCAGTGGATCCTTTTGGGGTATTTTTCGACCACATTTTCACACATTTGTGGGTGGTATCTCGGCAATAACTTGACGAATGTTGACTTTCAAATACTCCAACATTAGGAGATTATCCGCGTAAACACGATCTTTGATGTAGCCCCAAAAAAGTCTAACGGCGTGAAATCGTATGATTTGCATGGCAAAATTGATGTCATCAAAACGTGAAATTACGCTTTGTGGAAATTTATCATACAATAAAGCCAAATCGATCGTGTTGGGTAGTTCGTGACACCGTCTTGTTGAAACATATGATCCAGTTCATAACCATCAATTGCAGCTATCCTACAGCCATAGGGCTCTGATTTGAAATTCGGATTATCAGCCACACTTTCACTAACAGACGCTAATAACTATATTTTCGGCAGTGTGTAGTACATTGCGATGATATACGGCCAGACCACATCTGTAGCGCTTCAAGTCTCTTAACATTTCTCTTAATCTTGTTAATTTCTTGGTCGGTAGGTCGACTGTGACGACGATAATCGCCACGTAAACAAGAAAAACGCCCACGTTTGAAACACCACATTTGTAGTGAGTTTTAATTATTATTACACTTTCTTCGTTATTTTATTGACCGCTTTGCCAGGCCAGCGATTTTAAAAGCATTAAATGGATAACCCTGCATCATTAAATACAATAATAATATTGTAAAAGTTTATTGAAATTTATGTTTTCCAACAAAAATCTCATTTACAACTTTTTCAGTTTTTGTTTTTGTGCTGCTTTGGCATTAAAGTCTATTGATTCACATTTATTTGTATAAATTTCCATACGATGGAACGATAGACGTTGAATAAATTTCGACGTCATACAATTTAAGCCTAGCTGTGTGCAAACGTTGATATAGTGGGTGAAAGGCAAACAATAATATGCGAATTGTTTCGCCGGGGTAAAGAATACGTATCAGTGTACCGCTCAATCAGTCAACTTCAATGAATACCTCAAACCGTAGGAATTCTTAAGGTCTGTACTTAATGAAACTTAGTAAAATGCATGCGAAATGTAGTCTTAAATCTATTAGATTGCGTCGAGTTTGATACTGAAGTGATTGATATACATGTAGTCTTGTGTATTTATATGGGAAAGTTAATGCAGTATTTATCACAGTTGTATTGCTATTGTTTCGCATCGAGTAAATAGAATAGATAAAACTTACATTCTTACAAAAAAAGTACTGGGAGCTGGTCAAGAAAACACCAAATATTTATTATTCTCTCAAATTTACTGTATTATCTTTAAATTAGGTCCTAAATAATGCAGTTTTGCCAACCAATTATCCAATCATCAAACTATTTGTCAAACCCACTTCCCTGAATAGATTTCAGATCTCGTCGTGAATTCTATTTTATCTCTTCTATATACTAAAAACTGGTGTTTTGGAGTGGTAATTTAATTTTCGAGAAAAAAAATCCCGCCAGATCCATACTAGTTGAATGCTGTGGCTAGTTGGTGGAATTTTTGGATAAAGATTCGTTCTCAATGAAAGCGTCGTGTTAAGGTGAGTCTTCGCGCTGAAAATACGATGAGTTTTTTGTTTCCGTTGCACCGTCTGACCTTCTGGCAAGAATTCCGAATACGCAACAGCGCCGAAATCATGGTCATTACTTGACTTTTGACCGACTTTGATGTCCGTTCAGTTGAAAGGCGAAGTTGACTGATTTGGAAATCAAACTCTCGTAAATCCATATCATCTCACCATTTATAATGCGTTTTATGAATGTTGGATTTGATACCAGGTTTTCAACGACCTATTCGACTTATTGGGCTTTTGAAGAAGCCGCCGTTCAGCAAAGCTTTTCATATGATATGATTCGTGAGGCACAAAAAGTTCAATATTAACCTCAGTTGAGGACGTTGAAGGTCGGCACGAGGCACCACATCTCGACCTACTTTGAATGCATTGTACCACTCGTATGCACGTGTTTTAGATAAGGTCGATTCACCATTTCCTTCACTTTATCAATATTAACTTTAGTTGAGGACGTTGATGGTCGACCATAGCGAGGAATATCGCCCACCTCATATCGACCGATTTTACGAATGCACTGTACCACTCGTATGTTTGAATTTTTGACAGAGTCTGTATAATGCAATTTTTCTGTAACATTTGCAATTCAGCACATGAAATTCCATTTGCAATACAAAATTCGATACAAAATCTATGTTCATAATTTTTATTAATTTTGATTTTGCATTTTGTACTTGAGATGAACTGAAAAAATTCAGGATTGTAAAAAAATAAATGACAAGCAGCACTTAAATTTCGAGTCCGTATAGAAATCAGTTATACTAACTCTGTGATAGAGAGAATTTTGCAATTCCCGATGTTTTTTTGACAGGATAAATAGAATAGTTGCAACCTAAATGACAATATTTTCGATAAAGTGGCAGCTGTGACTTGGTATTTGAACCAGTTCCCCCTTCTAAAACTTTCATAACAATTAACAATTTATGGAAGAACTGTTGGAAACTGTTGGAAGCTCCAGTCAGGAGCATTCGTTGAACCAGTTCATGCTTAGGAGCTGGTGCAAATTCATTATCAGCTCATCGTCAGCACGAATATCTTTCTTTCACTTAAAAAGCTTTCACTTGCAGCTTTCCTTTATTGAAAATTTATTTTGGTGAAAAATGGCAACCTTATAAAACATATGTTTTAAGTCCGAAGGCTCCACGTTGTTTAGTATTTTCATTTGAACCATCAAAAGTGGACAATCTCAGTGAATTTGCAAATATGGAAAAAATTGGTCACGGTTATGTAACTCAATATTTATATTTGAACCGACCGAATCAACCAATATTAAAGCTACTCTAGATTCTATTCTGGGGAGTCTGCTCCTTCGTTTACGACTATAAAATATTGGTTAGCAGAGTTTAAACGAGGCCATGCGAGCTGCCAAGACGAACATCGTAATGACCGACCAATTGAGTTATCCATGCCAGACATGGTTAAGAAAATCAACAAAATGGTATTGGATAATCGTAGGCTGAAGTTGCGTGAGTTAGCTGAAATGGCACAGGCATTTCAAAAAGTGCTAAACGTCGTATATTGACTGAAGATTTGAAGATGAAAAAGCTGTGCGCAAGATGGTTGCTGCGCTTGCTTTCACTAGAGCAAAAACAGCGTCGTGAAGGTGTTTCAGTAGGGTATTTTGCGATGTTTCACCGCAATAAAGCCGAATTTTTGCGTCAATTTACCCCTTCTAAACTTTCATAACAATTAACAATTTATGAGAGAACTGCTGGAAGCTTCTATTTATTTCATTTTCCCATATTTATAAGATTTATTTACAAAATTCCTTTTGTTAAGCAGTTTTTATATGATCTTTTATTGTCTTTCCAGGTAAGTGATGTCAATACCTCTATGTGATGGCTTATCGCAGGTAAGCTATTTTTTCTGCAGTTTGACATGTTATTGAACGGATGTAATCCCAAACCAGATAATACCTTGTCTTCTGTAGCAAGTAAGTAGGTGTTAAAGGCCTGCAATTTTGCTTCACTTTAATTAAATCCCTTTATTTTGCAAACAGAACTACGTTTCTCTATGTGTGTGTGTTATTATCCTCCAATTTTTGAATATAGTGTAGAAAATATTCGATTAGAGCAAGATGCACTTGAGTACTTTTAAAGCAAAGTTCTATCGAATGGAACTGCAACATCAGTATAGGAAAATATGGAGAAATTATGAAAATCCCCATTTCTTGGGCGTCCAATTAAAATTGCTACGTTGTTTAGGGCACAAGGTGGAGTCTTTGACGTGGTTTAAAAAATTATTTCAAAATCGCAAGAATCACATATTTTCAGTACATAAAAATGGAGCATCCTATCATTAGAGTAGAAAAATGTTATTGATGACTTGAATGTTTCATAAAAACGCTGAATTGAAAAAATACTGTAATAACACATAGCTAATAATAAAATGTCCAAATGTGGCAAAATAGTTAGAATACGTAACTACCAAGCACATGAAAGTGGGTTCGAACCCCGATGCAATCACCTATCAGTATTTGCATGGAGGTCAATGTAGCTGACGAACACATATAGTAGTCGAGTAATTTCAAACTGACGTGCGAAATGGTTGTTAAATTGTAGGTCATGTTGAGTGAGTCTAAAAATATAATGCGCGTAAGTTCACTAAATGTGCGGATATGTGCGGGATTTTGTTTTTTGTTTTTTTTTTAATAATAGAATATGACTAAAAATTAGGATATTTTTAAGACTCGACGGTTCATTTCTGTGGTTAGATTATAATTACATTTTAGCCCATTTTTGTTCAAGAACTTTTTAGAATAAAATATGCCTAAAAACTGGGACGTTTCCATTACTTGATGGCTTATAATATTCGATTCGACTGAATAATATTCGATTTTATCATATTTTTATTTGCCTGATTCACGCCTTCGCTGGCTACATAGGCATATCCCTGCACTGGTGACCAAAAATTATGTCATTTTACTGATTCGATGCTTTGTTTTAGAATACCTAAATTTTAGCAATTTTTTTTTATTTCATCGGCTTTGTTTTTTTGCAAATGAAAAACACAATTTTGCTCAACGTTTTGAGAAACAACAACTAATTTAGTCATTTACGTGTTATATTAATTTAGTGCCTTTTGGGCTGCCTTCTTTACGCTAGCTTTTTATACAGGGTATCCGTCGGGAAGGTATACTGTTGTTGTTTTACCGCCATTTTGGTAAACATTAGTTTTGACAGTTCATATTTGGCAGTCGTGAAATAGAGACGTGTCAAATTTATTGTGGAAAAATATTCGATGAACCAACGTGTTCTAATCGTTAAAACATTTTATTAAAATCAATCATCGATTACTGTGACGATGAGAAAGTTACGTGAACAGTTCGAAGAACAACCTTGACCACAATTTTTCACAAGGATTTGCATTTGTTTCCATTTAAGATTCAGTTGACACAAGAGCTTCTTCCACAAGACCACAAGACCATTTACGCCGCCGTACATATGCCAATAGGGTGTTACAGCTCGCCCATGACAGCCCCGATTTTTATGAAAAAATCATAATGATTGACGATAAACAGAATAGTCGGTTGTGGGCAATGGAAAACTTGATTTGACTGCTCCGGACTTCTTTCTGTGGGGATATCTGAAAAGCAAGGTTAATGCAAACAAACCAGAAACGCTTGAGCAACTCAAACCAAATATTCGTGATGAAATTAATGAAATACCTCGTGAAATGTGTGAGAATGTAATGAAAAATCTGCTCGAAAGGGCTCGCATTTGTGAGGCTAACAGAGGCAGACATTTATCTGGTATTGCATTCCATATATAATTACCGACATTAAATAAAACATTTATCAATATAAGATCCATTCTCTTTCATTCATTAAAAAAATTATAAACAAACAAAGTAGTATAACTTTCCGACGGACACCCTGTACAAAAGTGTGACTTTACTTCTTCTGCGCAAAAATTTAACTTGAAGCAGATTTGGCAACATTTTTGTTGGAAAAAAATAATGCTAGTAAAAGCTAGATGATAGTTTTTCGAACTTTCTTTTCAAAAATATAACTATCAATGAAAATTTTAATTATTTGTTATAAAAACTGTAATTTAAACAATAATTTTATTCTTACAAAATTACAATTGTAAATATTTCATATATTTAAACAATTGACTGAAGTACTAAATACAGCTTCTTTTCTTGCACTCGAAAAAGGCGTCTGTTAAAATGTAAAAAATGACATTACATGCAATCGAACGCATACAATCAAAGCACAATTTTAACCATAAAAGGATTGAATTAGAAAAAAGTGGTCCTCGAATATGAATAATGGCTACTGGAACATTGGTTCTCATATTTGCAAAGACGTCATAAATCTAAATCTGCTGTCGGTTTAGAGTTGGAAAGCAAATGCGCCTGTGTTTGGGAAAACACAAAGAGTCAATCAGCTGTTTGTTCGAATGTTTTTTAACAAATTTGTTGCTTACATTGCGAACGTCTGAATGAAGTGTCGCCGCCGTTATGAACGCAGTTTTAGCCCATTCACAGAAAAAATACACTACCGTATTCTACAAAATAGAGACGAAAGTAATAAAATGTCTTTTCTTGTTTACATAACTTTTTTATGCATACATGGGGTTTGAAAATACACAATACACAAAACTTGGTTCCAATAAATGTGTTCTATTACAAATATCTTAAAACTTTCTCTACATTTGATATCTACAAAATTGGACCTATTGTGCCATGTTGTACAAGAATATCAATGTTCTTACGTTGTGGTGATTTGTATTTGTCTTTCTTGCTTTTCATAAATACGCAGGAGTGTTTACCGAACTGGATTATCATACATTCGCTACAAAATTAAAATGTTGCCATCATTCATTAGTTTTTCCTCGATCTCATGCCCTCATAAAATGCATGAGCAATATTTTCGTAGAAACAGAGCTATATCACATTTCAATTTAAAATAATACGTCGTTTAAGTGTCCCAACAAGAACGCAAGATTTAAATGACTGATGCAGCATTTGAATTGTTTCTCTGGCTGTATGACATGTGGCGCCATCATGTTGAAACCACATGCCCTCCACATTCATTTCCTCTTTTCTACGAAAAAACCGGTTATCATTTCACGATACCGAACACCATTGACTGTTTGCGCTTGACATGCCTCATTTTCATAAAAAAAGGTCCAGCCCAAAATTCACACCACACAGTGACACGTTGAGGATGCATTTGTTTCTCGTGAATCACTCGAGGATTTTCCTCACCCCAAAATCAGCATTTTCATGTTGTTCAATATCCAATTAACGAACTCCCTTCGCTGTCCATGGTCAGCTGGCTTCAGTTCCTGAGTCAATTGAACTTTTTATGCAGGTGAAGATGCAAATCTTTAGTCAAAATTCGCTGCATAGTGGATTTGGAGACACCAATTTGCTGAGCTCGGTGTCGAATTGAGGTGGATGGAGTTTGAGCGACATCATCACGTACAGCTGCGACATTTTCGGTCGATCGACCTGGTCGAAGGCGCGTTGTTGTCTTTACATCACTAACAGACCCAGTTATGGCAAATTTATCCATTAATCTCTTTACAGTTGACTCTTTTGGAACATTATTGTGACCCCAAATTGATCGCAATTTGCGAACTGTAGCCGCAAAACTTTCACCATTTTGGTAAAACAATTTCACAATGAGAATGCGTTGTTCATTCGTGTAGCGCTTCATTTTTACTAACCTCGTACCTTCTACTAGCAAACAATAACGATGGTTCAAATGTTAAACAATGACACTTCGAATGGCGCCAAATTTAAATCTTGCGTTCTTGTTGGGACACCCTTTACAATGTCTGAAGGTATATGTAAGTCAGTTCGTTTGACTGAAGTTTCAGTACTGGCTTCAAAATTAAACAATTAAGACAGACTGAGATGTCATGACAAATTCTAATAGTGATTTAACAAGTGTGGAAGTTGCATTTTGTTGAACGCAGCATCTCTTGTGTAGCTGGAATAGTTTATCATTCTTTTTATTTGAAAACAATGAAACTTTCATATTAAGGTATTAAATGGATCCTAATGTTCGGAAATTCTCTTTTTGTTCTGAACCTATTTGGTACCAATACAAAGGCCGAACAGTATTAAGAACAAATATAAAGAAATACAATATTTTCCCAATAGATGGCTTCGGTAATAAATATATCTAAATATATATGTCGAGCTACGCTAAGTGCGGCCTGTTCCCGCCAAATGGCGTTAGAAAGACACAATTTCGTCTTAAAAAAAATATTTAAAGAGTTTTGTGGTTACTTGACTCGGATGCTCTGGTGCAAGTTTGCCGAAAACGTCGATAATATAATGTCCAGTTACACTGCCATGTTTCGATTATCCAAAATCATTCTAATCATTCCATAAAAATGGTTTTGAATATTTTGGAGGACAAAAAGAAGCTCGATGTATGGATGCCACACAAGTTATCGCAAAACAACCTTAAGGACTTAATTCTTTAAATATTGAATCCCAACAAAATCGAGTCGTTTCTGAAGCTAATGGTGACGGAAAGTGGGTCATTTACAACATCGCTAATGGTTATCCATTTAGTGGTTTCAAAACCGCCAGTCTGGCAAGGCTGTCTACTATCAAATACCTCTCATCTGAAGTGTTATTTATTTAGTGAACAGTTTGCTATTTACGAATATGGATTGTTTAACAATCAAAGAACGCTTAAAAATAGTTTGAACTTACCACAATGTGGTGATTCAAAGGTGGGCTTTCAATCGAACAACATTTTCTTCAGCGATGAAGCTCATTTCTCACTCGCTGGTTATGTCAACAAGTAAAATTGTAGCATGTGGGCTCGGAGAACCCAGAAGTGATTGTGGAGAAGCTATTGCATACGGAAAAAATGATTCAATATAATAGCGGTGATCCGGTCAAAGCCAGGATTAATGGTCAGGAATGTTTTGCTACGCGTTTGAGGGGACTGACTTAATTTGGACGTACACTGCATACAACTGGACCATCTGAAGGAAGAAATCGCTCAGAAGCGGTCAGATTTTGCAAATAGTAAAAGAATCGTATTCCATGAGAACAATGCCAAGTTACACATATCGATAGTGACATGCCAGAAGCTCGAGGAGTTTTGTTGGGAGATTTTTATGCACCAATCACCAAGTGATTTCCACCTGTTCCTAACAAAAATTCGCCTCAAGCGAAATTTGTGAAAATCGACTGACTCAGTTTTTTGCCAGCAGAGACGAGAGTTTCTATGAGAGAGGCATAGGGAAATTACTTTAAAAATTGCAATTACTTATCGAACAAAATGTGTGTATTTGACCCAATTCGTATCATTCTAACTATGCTAAATAAAGTCTTTAATGTCATGCAAAAATAATGAATTCCTTTTGTCTACGCCTTAAATAACAAGGTGACATGTAAAGTATCGATACCACAAAATACCTGTATTTTCCTCGACCCCTAATTGCTACTTGTGATTATGACAGCATAAATAATGAACTCTTGTAGTTGAAACGCACAAAAGCCTAAAACTCTTTTATGTCCGTCATATTGTCCGAGAATTTATAAACTTCGCTTCATAAATTAATTAACTCATCTTAATTTTCTCTCTGGGAATTTAATTAAAGTAGGTAGCAGTTTATGGCTGATAGTCCTTGGCGTGATTGAAATTTAGAATAAATAATGAAATGTATATTTATCATTCGTACATCAATTATGCTTAGACATGTAAACAATTAAACATCAAAAAGATAAATTTCTTATTATTATGTAAATACATATGAGGGTGTATAATGCGATTTCCTTGTTTGCATTAAATATTAACAAGGACATTCAGGTAGGTGAATATGTGTGTTTGCAAAACATAAACGAGTAGTATGAGTAGTTTTTTGCGTATTTCATTTACAAATATAACAAAGTAAGGTAGGCAATTTATTAGAACATTATTTTTTACGCGCACAAAATACATAAATATACGAATACAGATATGAATAATTAAATAGCATCGATATGAAGGATTATACACATCGGCTAGTTATCAACACAGAGGCAAAAATTACACAAACGCAAGTGAAGTTTACGATACGGTTTTGCTAGAATTTGAAACAATATTGAAATAGAATCAATAAGGTAATAGAGATAATAACAATAATAATAGAGATAATATATTTCCATTTTGTTGTTTTCAAAACCGTCAATCTGGCAAGCCTGTCAGCTGTCTATCATCTGAAGTGTTATTTATTTAGTGATAGTTTTGGCATTTACAAATATGGCTCGCTCAGGTACGGAAGAACACGTAAAAATAATTAAAACTTACTACAAACGTGATGATTAAACGTGGACACTTTTCATTCATTGCGGATTGATAATGGTCGTCATAATCGATCTACTGTGCAACGAATTGGCAAGATTATAAAGAAATTTGAAAAGATTGGAAGCGTTGCAGTTGTGCTAAGGCCTGTGCATCATCGCAATGTACGCAGCGCCGGAAATATCGCTTTTGTTAGTAAAAGAATGGCAGATAATCCGAATTTCAATTCAGAGCGCATATGATAACCGACCTTTTGGCCTGCAATTGAACATTATGTACTGGGCGATATGTGGTTTCAACAGCACGGTGCTACGAGCCTCACTCACAACACGGCAGATTTTGACTTTATTGCACAAGAAGTTTCCAGAATGTCAATTGGCCACCAAGATCGTGCGATTTGACGCCCTTAGACTTTTTTGTGAGGCTATATAAAAGACCGTGTTTATGCGAATAATTCATAAATGTTGAAGTGTTTGAAAACCAACATTCGGCAAGTTAACGCCGAGATACCGCCCGAAATGTATGAAAAAGTGGTGGAAAACTACCCCAAAAAGATCCACTGCTCCAGAGGCGGCCATTTAAATGACATTATATTTCGTACATAATGGCAAGGTCCAAGCATTATAATGAAATAAAAGTTTCATCGAAATCATAGCTTTATGCGTGCTTTGTTTAACTTAACTTTTAAAGCCAAAAAAAAAAAATGGATAACCCGGTGTAACCCGGAAAATCCTTCCGGGAATACCATAAAGAGTTTTCAAAATTGAAAGTAAACCGGCCACCCGTTGTTTTCTGTTTTTTAAAATTACCATTTTGAATAACCGATAAAGCGAACATTTTAACAACTGTCAACAGGTTTTCGCGAAAAGAAAAACTTATAATTGTAATCAAAAATGCATTTTTATCCGATGGGTATAAGAAATCTAATGATGATTATATAAAAATGGTGGTATACTTATCTTTTTTGCCATAACTTGTTAAAAACTAATTTAAAATGAATTTGCAAACGTTCCATGAACAAACCTAATATAACTTTAAATTAAATTATACTTTATGTCACCCTTTTTGTCTACATTTGGGCTAAACTTATTGTAAATTGTTAACAAGAAAAATGTCAAAAAAATATTTAACGAAAGCCGGAAATTACGCTTATAAACTACCATTAAAATGAAACCAAAAAGTAGTTACTCTGCACAGTTCAAGCGGTAAGCATCACAGCTTCCCAAATGTACTTACCTTGAATTGAATTTAATTTCTTAATATCTTTTATTTCTAAAACTACCAACAAATAATTTCTCAAATCTCTTGAGAAATTATCTGATTAAAGCACCATAACATTCATCAGCAGGTCGACTTGCCTTCACAGCGATACAGGAAGATTACCTCAATCCCAAAATATGGTCTACAAAATACTCTATAAATTTCCAACAGGGTCAAATGTCGATCACCGCATCAAATTGATTACAGCAATAACAACAACAGTCAATTTGTCCAAACTACATTCAATCATTGTCTACTTCTTCATCTGCTTTCATTAAATAGAATACTTGTTTAAATACTTGTTTAGGTGGTGGCTATGATAGCAACTTTTATTTAGTTTGGGCCACATGTAGGAAAGTATTTCAAGCGGTTCCACCTTTAATGCGCCACATCAAGTCTTACGAGTGTTTTAGAAACCTGAACCTTTCAACGGGATTTTACTACCCCTCTTATGCGACGCCAATTTAGTTCATCGCAGACTTTGTGCGATGAAACACTTTGATTGGCCCAGCTTACGTAATCACTATATTTTGATTTACTCGACCACGTCAACGTAAGTATATAGCTTAAAGAGTTCGTGATATATTGGTGTTATAACCTTATGCTCTGTACTGCACTGGAAGGCAGACAAAGCCTGTGTTTCGGTCTTCTGCGCACCTCATTAAGTTTTGAAACTGTAAATGCTTCCACACTTCCAACATTGTAACTCTTAACCTTCAGGAAACGTTCTAAACGAGTAAAATGTGACCGCCAGAATAGATAAATCGGTTTTGTTCTCGTTCACAGTGATCTTTTTTTTTAGCATCTTCCCCTCACTACTTGAGAAGACTGCAGTAACATTTTGCAATTTTTAATCAATCAGTCAATATTATAACATCTTGAACGAGTACCTGGCTTTTGCTAAATATTGTGTCGGTCTAATTGTCGTGTTCATAAGCATATTGATCTTTCTAAGACATCGTTTGCTCCAACATGGAAGCTTTATAGTCGTTAAAAGATGATATACTCGTACGATGTAGTAATGGTAGTAATGTGAATATCAAGCTATCGGTTTGTCAGATCTAAAATTACACTGATAAAATTTAATCAAGTCGAATAGAATAGGTTTTAATTTTAATCGATGAGTAAAAGACTAATCCGGCGGCATTTGGTTCACATATTTGAAACGCTATTTTTACAGAACATAACCAGTTCAAGTTCTTAACCGTCAGACTTGCATTTATTTAGCCAGGTCATTTTTAGGAGCCGCAGATAGTCGTCGTCCTGGTGATCGACTGCGGCTAGTCAGTATTTTGGAAATTGAACTTGGACCATTGTCACAGAAATAGGGTTATCCATTTTTTGTTTTCAAGTAAAGTTAAATAAAACGCACATAAAGCTATGATTTCAATAAAACTTTTATTTCATTATAATGCTTGGACCTTGCTATTATGTACGAAGTACAATGACATTTAAATAATCGCCTCTGTATTGGTTGCAGCAGTGTATACTTTCGAGATAGTTTTCGAAAAAATATGGTTCAGTGACATCTCCAAACCATACGCGCCAAACAGTCACTCTTTTCGGATGGAATGGCTTTCCAATCACTTCTAAGTTTCCTGTTTTTTGGCGTGACCCCTGAGTCAGAAATGTGCTTCATCGCTATAGGAAATTTTGTTCGATTGAAAGGTCACATTTGAATCTCCACTTTTGTAATAAGTTTTAACTATTTTTACGCGTTCTTCGGTTGTTAGAGGATACATATTCGTAAATTACAAACCTTCCACTAAATATATAACAATTCAGATGACAGGTATTTAACAGGTGACAGCCTTGCCGGACCGACGGTTTTGAAATCACTAAATGGGCAATGTGTATGTAACGGATAATGTGTAGGATATGTATATGTTAGTTAGTTCACCTGAATGACATTTTTGTGCTGGTTTTCTACATCATTGCTTTCCAAATATTTCCTAATCGTTTCTGCTATTAAAAAAATAACTTCCTGTCTAATCTTCTCCTTATAACGTGCTCCCACAAGTCGCTTTACAATTGGCTAGGGCATTGCCATGTATGCGACATGTAAAGTTTTTAGGGTGTAGTGACATAGTAATTGAAAGAGTGATGTTGGAACAAGTTGGGACTAATTGTTTGTTGCTCAAACTGTTCACTTTGTTCATTCTCGAGTGCACCTTTGCTGCGGCCAAGTGGCCTACACGTTCATTACATTGGAGACATGTCTTTCGCTTATTACTACATGATCAGTCTGATTTGTCGTGTCTTTATCAGGAGTTGGAACGTAGATTTGTGAAGTCATTTACTATATTGTTCCTCCCCGCGGCGAATGTATCAAGTCTAAATCCGCCATCGAAGGTAATGCTATTCAGACAGAATTTTCCTAAAATACCACTGAAAAATAGCATTCCTTTATACGCATCGGCAGTATTTTTCGTTGGGGTAGACATCAAAATCAAAGTGATTCAAAATATTATATTGAAACAATGTAGTATTGATTTTGGTATTGATTAAGCGCCCCAACTGTCCTTTTATTAAAAGTATAGAAGGGCAAATAATTTGGAATTTTGTATATAACAAAATAAATATTTTTCCTGATAATACACAGAAGAATGTACACCAAATTAACTGTGAGGACAAGCAGATGTTTGCAATTTCAAAAATTTTGTTTTAAGTATTTGATTGGAGTAACCAATCAGATCAATAATCACCCACAATAATGACGCGTTTCAGACTTCAGATTCCTTTGTGACCGAACCGATGTTGATCTACTTATAAGCAAATTATGCATATGTGAAATAAATATCATCCGAAAATGTCCACCTTTGAATTCATTAAACTTTTTTTATTATTATTAACGTGGTCATCAGGAAAAGAAAGCACTCTGTGCTAGGCATTAGCGCGCGCCTAAAACTATGCCTTCGAAAACAAACGGTTGGAGTTATGGTTTATAAGATCAACAATTATCTGGAAAAAGCTTTGGCAACTATGCCAAATAGCTATGAAGAAAAAAATAAATTATGAGGAAAACCAATTCTTCATTCTCACTGTTGGTTAGTGAAAATTCTTTTGTACACTATCAGGAATATTATCATTAATGTGGTCATTATGGAAGCAAAGCTCTCTGTGAAAAATAAATATTGCTAAATGATTCTCCCTCATGGAAATTCAACCGTAAGTGTTTTTAGAGTACGTTTTGTTGGTCTTCAAAAAGACTTTCATTTTGAAGTGAGGAAAGAAGGCACTATTAAATGGAAAAGAAAATGCAATGCGGTTGGCAAATCTAAGGAATTCATGATATAAGATCATCGGATACATGCTTTTCGCCATTGGGCAGTTAAAAATTAGCATAAATCAAGTTTTGAAAGGCCTTCCATCGGCAGTGCTTTGAAGACCACACAGCTCATAATGTCTCCCTAATCATTGCAAGGCAAACTCACTTTTTTGATTTAATGATTTGATTTGTGGTCTGTGATCCATGCTGCTGTTCACCTTGGCGTCTATCTAGGTTTACGATCTCCTGGTTTAAATACCGAAGTACTTTGGTTAAATTATCAATTGCGCATTTTTTATATCTCGTATAAAGCTGCAGTTGTTTTGAAATAGTATTGCAATATTAAAGGCTTAGCGAATTGTTAAACTAGATAATTATATAATCATTGTAAACTTTTAGTTATAGATATATCTAACAAACTATTTGCTGACAACTTTGATAGTCTAAACATTATCACCAAACAAAAATTAAACAGTTTTAGAGCTGCCCTTAATAATATTCCCAGTCGGCACATACTTTACGCTGGCAATATACGGAAATTTGTGTTTTAAGTCAAATAACAAATTTGAAAGGGTTCCTTCGCTTTTCCAATGCACTTTCTCTCGTATTTGCTGTTTGTTTGTTTGTAATCTTAATCTGGTATTCTTCTTTATTCGCTCATAAAATGCAAAACTGTGAGAAATATTTTTAATTTTCATTTTTCAAGTTTGAAATAATTCGCTCCGAACATAGAAGTTAATGTTGGAAGTATATTTAAGTATATATCATTCAGTCAAATTTGTTGAATAAATTCAATTGACCATCACATATTCGTTTGTTATACCGTTCTTTTGGTACGTAACCAGAAAAAGATGTATCTGCCAACTTAATATGCCCATCGATATCGAGGAAAGCTTTTAAATTATTTAATCTGCATATGAGTTTATCGAATGCAGACTGTATGAAACTATTTTAAAATGCACTGCTGTGTAAGTTTGCCTTTCGCCGAATTGTCATATATGTATTCATATGTACACAATGAGTTAATACTCGTTGAAAGTTAACATGTACATAGCAATATATATGCATATGTATATACGTATGTATATATAATCCTTTAAAACAATTCTGCGCGAGAGAAAGAGAACACCGACAAATCGGTTTAACCAAAACGGAAGGAAACCCCAAATCATAGTGAGGCGAAAAACACTCAATTGTTCTTTATTATATACGTTCCAATGTTCTGGCTGGCGTAGTGTTTAAAAGCGAATAGAGAGAACACAGACATAAATACCAATACATAAACTTAGCAATGTGTGTTTATATGTTTGTGCGGGAGTAAGTGGATATCAATGTGAG
>JAHXMU010025468.1:0-36443 GCA_019455685.1 Philornis downsi
AACGAATCGTAACTATGTGATGAACATCAGATACGGTAAAATACAAAGTAGTTGGCACAAAATGCACATTAGGGTGGGTCGAAAAAAACAGTTATACCAGTCACCACCTACGATTAAAGTCAAAAATGTCGAAAATGAATGCAAAAATGTAAAGATTATTTTTACGCCACACTCCGATTGTGTATCGTTTTTAGTGGTTTGATAAGAACTACATTTCGCTTGTTAGTCATTTTTGACTACGACATAAAATTCTAGTAATGATTTCCGATTACTCGATTCCTACAAATTCGAATGTTTACATCTGCACTTGCCAAAATTAGTAAGTTAGCTTTTTTTTTTGCTAACAACAACAAGCTGCAACGCGTGTCAGCTACATTTCTTCGAAATATCACATACAAAAAAATTTTATTTTTAAATTTTGGAGACGCCTTCGACTAATCTTTAAAAGTAGCGGCTGACTAATAAAACTTGATTTTCCGTATGGGGATCAATCCGCTTTAATGCACATGCAAAACAAACATGCGGAGGGAAAGACTGGAAGCAGCTGAAGTCTCAAAGACTTACATTTAAGAGTAGAACTAAAAGCTGAAATATTAATGTTCTACAGTCAGGAATAATTTTTTTTTTTTTTTTTTTTTTTTTTTTTATGTAGCGGTTTTTAAGCTAATATTTTCTCTATAACTGCCACATTATTTTTATAACAAGTAGTTTCCTTCCGCAGTACTTAGTCCATACTTTCATTTCCTTAGTTAAGTAAAGTTAACAACCTTAATAACTAAGACTTTCAACAAGCTACAAGGAAAGTCGCAGTTGTAGTTATACCGAATACACTGCCGCTCACTTGAATAGCGCCACCCTAATCATTTAACAACAGTGACTACTGTGTACTTATTTGTTTCTCCAACTTCCACACATCACCTACAAAAAAATTTCAAGCCTTGGAAGTGTCCCATTATTTAAATTCGTTTTTTTTTCCTTTAAAACTATGTTCTTCTTTTTTGGCCCTCACGTGGTAATCAGTTTAAGGGTAAAATCTTCTATAGATCATCATAAATCAGATCGGATTACAGTAAGTGTGTATAATTAAGTACAAAACAATCGATTTTAAGTAAAATGGGACGAGCTAAATCCTTGAGTGTCGAGGAAAGATCCAAAATTAAAACCTAAAAGGAAATAGCCAGAAAAACTAATAGAAGTCGCAAAGTTATGTCGGCATATTTACGTGACACCGAAGGCTATGGAAATAATATGAAAGGTCGAACAGCAAGTGCTATTACAGCCGCTGACAAGAAGGCTATTCTGAGATATGCCTCAAATTCACACGACTCTGCTGTCAAAATCAAGGAAAAAGCTGGCGTAAGTGAAAGTGTATCAACGGTAAAAAGCAGCACACTGGCAACGCTTGAGACTTAAAAGAAACCACCATTAGGCAATCTCCGTATGGAACGTCGCATTAATTTTTGCCGTACGACTATGACTTGGAGTAGAGAGTGGAATAGAATTATATTTTTCAACAAAAAAATACAGGGTCCTGATGGATATAATTACTTCTTTCACGATCTTCGAAAAGAGGAACACCTACTCAATCGATTACATAGCCGGGAAGGTTATGGTATGGGATGCGAGATCTTATTATGACAGAATAGAGCTAAAGTTTCTCTCTGCAAAAATGAATGCGACTTCATACAAAGCTGTGCTGGAAAAAGCTTTTCCTGAATTTGACAATGTTTTCGGAGATTTGGAAACGGAAATTCCAGCATGACAAAGCCAAAATATTGAGGTCATCAAATGGCCGCCTTACTCTCTAGACTTAAACATTATTGAAAACGTCTGGGGATGGCTAGCTCACGCAAGGTGTACGAATCAGGCAATCAATATTTAAGCAAAAGTGAGCTCATTAAAGGTATTAAACAGGCCTGGTCGTGTATTTCGCTGAACCTAATCAACAAAACTGTATGATTCTTTAGCGAACAGAATATATGAATGTATTCTCAACCAAGGCGAAGCACCCACTGCTAAATCGTACTTATAATATTTATTTTTAAATTAGATGTAAACAAATAATAATACCTTTAATTTAGTATTAATGTTTTCGTATATAATCTAATTTTTGTAAGGGGGGCTATTCAAACGGACCGAAAACTGAAATTGAATTTTTGACTTTTTTTGTGTTTAATGTTTTAGTACTTAATTCATTAAAATGAAAGAAAATTTATGTTATAGGATTGCAGCAAATACGTGAAATATGATTTATAAAAGCACAATCAGTTCGTTATAATTATTATTTTGGAAAATATCGAGCTTAGAAAAATATTTAAAGCCGGTGTTATTCAAGTGAGCGGCACTGTATGTATATTTATATCGATTTTAAAATTTATGCCGCGTAATCGATCGACTTCATTTTTGCCAAGTAAACGGAAACAATCGTGTTTCGTGCAATAATCAAGCTCCCACAGCTGAGTTGGATAATGTCTATAATGCAGTGGTTGAAGTACGTAGTGTTACCAATTAAAATTGGTAAATTTTGTCAATTTTACTTTTTCTTTATATATATATAAAAATTAATGTATCGTAAGAAATATTTCATTTTTAAGTTTCATGAGAAATATGTTACTGACCAATGCAGCCAATTTTATTTATTTTATTTTCAGTTTTACTTACACGCTGCACAAACGTGGCCTCATTGAACCGGGCTGTCCGTTTTTTAATTTCAAAAGTAAAGCTAACAAAACACACCATATAAAGGTATGATTTCGAGTAAACTTTTATTTCATTATAGTGCTTGGACCTTGCCATTAGATACGAAATACAATGTCATTTAAATGACCATCTATGGATTGGTTGTATCAGTGGATACTTTTGAGGCACTTTTTGACCACTTTTTCGCACATTTCGGGCGGTACCTCGGCGATAACTTGACGAATGTTGGTCTTTGACATAGCCCCACAAAAAAAAAGTCTAATGGCGTTAAATCGCTTTCATGCAATGAAGCCAAAATCGGTCGTGTTGTGTGGCACCGGCTAGTTAAAACTATATATCATCCAGTACATAATTTTCAATTTCACAAAAAAAAAGTACTTTGTACTTTGAATCATATGGAAAAATTCATTTCCATTTACTTGAAATATTGCCACTGTTGTGAAGAAATGAAATTGGCAGTTTTTTCTTGAAGTTCAAACATCCAATGGTTACAATTAATAGTTTGCATGCCTAAGGTAATAAAACACCATTTGAAACCTTTTCAGGGTACATCTGTTAATTTGCCAGTTCAACGGAATTAAACTTGTGGCAATTACTGCTACCAAAACCATCACTAATGTACGCGTTTGCTTCCGCAGAGCAATTCAATGGTCAATTTTGGCCAACCAATGTCCAATTTCTTGCACTGAATTATTTAACTGTCCACAGCAGGAAAATGTCGTTTAAAATCGTTTCACGGTAGATTTTCTGATTTGCCATACAAAATCGTTTCGTTTGTTTACATATTGCTGAACTACACAAATTTGTTCATCAGAAAACATCAAATTTCGCCACCAATGTGCAGGTATTTTAAAGTCTTTACTCTTGCTTGGCGAATCGCTTTTTGTGCAGGTGTTAAATCTTGCAATTTTTTGTATTTTGCAGGGCTACAACCGCAGTTCATTTTGTAATATGCGCCACATGCTATGAGCAGACACATTAAAATTTTTCGCCAATTGAACTGCGCCTTGTTGTGGATTACGTCGAATTTTCGCCGTCACATTTCGAAACATTACTTGCGTGGGTGTCCCCACCTGCGTGCCGTTTTTTGATGCTAACACTATTCAAGTTTCTAAGGAAGAGTTCTGCTGAACAAGAGTCAGTATTTGTATGACAGATGAAGCAAAACATGGGCGAATGCCAACAAACTTCATCCATCGTCGAATTTAAAATTATTTACATTTTGCCGAATTCGCTCCATAATTCTGAACTGTATCTACAGTAAATGTCTAATATGTATTTGCAGACTATTGCAGACATGACGAAATTGAAACAGCAAGTGATTTTGTGCCGATCGATGGAAATATTAATGGGAAATATTTTACTTTTAATCTATTCCATTACAAGCGTCCTCATAAATAAAAAGATGTGGAATACCATGCACGCATTGCAACGAAAACAGCAACATCAACTGAAATGGTTTGGAAGGTGAAGGCCAGAATTCAATGTAATCCCCTATAAAATGCAGTTCTATTGGCGAAAATTTTTAATGTATCTGCTGGTAGCACAGGGTGCATATTAAACAATTTACTACGACTGAAGTTCTATACGAGTATAATGCAGGAAATGTACGATTTAACTACTTGTTCATAAGGTAGTTCCCCTAGCAAGAGCAAAGGTTTCAAGACACTTGTACCTTGGTGGCGAACTTTAAAATTTGGAGGCTTTCTGATGAAAATATGTTTACGCTTCAGCAATATATAAACAAGCAAAACGGTCATCTATGGTTAAGGTGCAAATCAAAAGACAATTTAGACTAGCTTTACGCAAACAAGAGCCTGCATAAGTGTTGATTTCGGTAGATGACACTGGACGTTCCATCAAATCTCAGCAACGTCGCTTAAAGCCCTTAAAACGCGAGGTACTTTAGAAGAAATATTTCCCAGTTTCATTTCTTTACAAAAACGTCCACTATCAAATCGAAAGGATTTTTACGTATGGCCTGCTCTGGAGGCCAAAGTATCAGCTACAAAAATATGAGACGGCCAACGCCTTAAAGATTATTCTTCGTTGATAATTGGCGAATTGTCCCTTTCCGGCCAGACTGGGTGTCATTATCCGCGCTAATGGCTACGTCGAACAATAACTTATTAAACTAAAATTTAACCTAAAATTTGAAATACTTTTACGATATTTGAAGTTTTCAAACGAAAAACAAAAAAACAAAAAATTGATAAAACTACAGCATTTTTAATGGGGAAAACACCTCAAGCACCAACCTCTTTATGTTCGTGCCGGAATTGAGACATATACCTAGCTACCCCTATTAAAACTTTTATCCAAAATTGAAAAGCCTTTGGAGTATCCCAGCTATATTTGTAATTCATTGCATTGATTAAAGCCAGTTTCCACTGTAAATGTACACGCCAATCCCATCTCTTCGGTCTGACAAATCATTTTACAAATAGACGCTCATTCAATGACGCTTAAACCGGCATTCACTTTCATTACTCAATTGGAGATAAAATCTCAAGATTTTCTGTCGCTTCTTTTCCTTACTTATAAGATGGCGGTAATGGTTTCTTTTTTCCAGTAAATTATGCATATGATCGGTCTCTATGATCAGCGTGATCAGTAAGTGTAGGACTGTCTGGATGGAATCACAGATAGATAGCTTAAAGCGTTATTGCGACATCTCCTCTCCTTCCATCATCACATTTTCGCTTTTTTCCCCTCTCTCATATTTAGTTTTTGCTGTCTGTTATGTTTTTAACTTTTGATCTGGGATGGTTGATGTCGGATGTGAGAAGACGTAACTTTTTTTTGCTGAAATTTTGTAAACACTTTGGAATCTTGTGGTTATATTCTCGCTACAATAGAGATTGATTTCCCGATAAAGATGGTTCACAAACACTTAGGCGGTTGTGTAGTGGCGGCGATGCTTGGTAGTGGAAATCGATTAATTAAACAAAAAAAAAGGAACAGAGAATGGAAGAAGATGACATTAAATGGTAAATTTATAAAATGTTAATTGTATTTGCATGTTCAATCATTGTTAACGCGGAAAAGGTCATTTCAAATATTTCTGGGGTTCACAGCATGAAACTATCTGGAAAAAGCCAAACCCAAATGATTCAATGAGGTCACTGAGGTTTTAAATAATGAATGTAGATAGAAGAAGATTTTGCTCCAACGAACAGATGTCTAGTGTTACGAAATGTTGGCGATATAAATTGATATGCCATAAGAGGATACACTAAGAAGGAGTAGAAGGGAAAAAGTTGCGGAAAAACATTATATCAGCAGCCAAAAGTAACCGCTTTTGAGGCATTATCGACAGAAAAACTCATTTTGCTGCAAAGATAAAAAAAAATTGGAATAAAATACAAATTAAATTCGTATAATTATTCGAATTATTGTGGTGACCTTAAGGTGTGATTTAAATTTCTTTGTATAGATAATATAGAACACCGTAAACAACTGGAATTTAATCTGTTTCAAGTGATTGATTTTTTGGCTGGAATGTATGTAAGCAGGTTTCACAAAATATTGTTGTTTCCTTTGTCTATGGGATAGTCGCGCTACATGTCATCATTACGTCAGAACAAAGTGGCCAAAAAGAACTGAGTATTCACCAGGAAAACAAAATATTTCAAATAAACCAGTAATTGATCCAAATGGCGTTCTTCTTCCGCCGCTGCACATAAAATTGGGTCTTTTTATGAACTTTGTCAAGACCCTGGACAAAAATGGTGCTGCATTTAAATATTTGTCAGCGTTTTTTCCTAAAAATTCATATGCTAAAATCAAGGAAGGCAATTTTTCACAATGTTTATTGGGGAAAGAATATGAAAGATTTACAGCTTTCAAGAGCATCGTGAATGTAAGACTGAACCAACAAAATACAAACGACGTTCAAATAACGCCATTCACTTATGAAAATTCATTGATTTTTAAATAAATTAATGATTTTATATGTAAATAACCAATAAAAACATTTTTTTTTGTATCTCAAAAACCTGATGTGATAGAGAAAACTCAATTACAGTTCCGAATTCAGCCCACCAAATTACCCTAGGAAAGACATTTGGTTGCTCCAGTCAAAACCTTGTTAGCTAGTGGAATGAATTCAAATGACACAGTGACGCAAGCAAGACATCGTTATTCATTATCATTATATTAGTAAAGATTGCTGCGAGAGTTACCTCCATTACAATTTCCTTGCATTGGATTCATGCATCCAAACTTGTTGCACTTTTCACAGTGACCACGTTAATGATAATTTTCTTAACAGTGTACGGAAGACTGTACACGAAATTAACTATGAAATCCAATTGACATTTCCAAATTGAAAATGGTTTTAAATGTTTGGTTAAAGTAACCATCAATTCGATAATCGCCCACAAGGATAACGCTTTTCGGACTCCATGGCAAGTCCATTTTCAGACGCCATTGTGTCCGACGACGAATGGACGCCGTTGGTACATCATTAGTTGCAAAGGGTGTCCAAATAAGAACGCAAGATTTAAATTTGGCGCCATTCGAAATGTCATTGTTTGACATTTGAACAATTCTTATTGTTTGCTAGTAGAAGGTACGAGGTTAGTAAAAATGGAGCGCTATACGAATGAAAAACGTATTCTCATTGTGAAATTGTTTTACTGAAATGGTTAAAGTTTTGCGGCTACAATTCCCAAATTGCGGTCAATTTGGGGTCACAATAATGCTCCAAAAGAGTCAAATGTAAAGAGATTAATGGACAAATTTGCCAAAACTGGGTCTGTTAGTGATGTAAAGACAACAACGCGCCTTCCACCAGGTCGATCGACCGAAAATGTCGCAGTTGTACGTGATGATTTTGCTCAAACTCCACGTGATGATTTGCCCACCTCAATTCGACACCGAGCTCAGCAAATTGGTGTCTCCAAATCCACTATGCAGCGAATTTTGACAAAAGATTTACATCTTCATGCATACAAAGTTCAATTGACTCAGGAACTGAAGCCAGCTGATCATTATTGGGTATTGGAAGGACAATATGAAAATGCTGATTTTGCCGATAAAATCATATTCAGTGGCGAGATTTCTATCTTGATAGCTTCGTCAATAGGCAGAATTGTCGCATTTGGGATGAGGAAAATTCTCGAGTGATTCACAAGAAGCTAATGCATCCTCAACGTATCACTGTGTGGTGTGGATTTTAGGCTGGAGGAATCATAGGACCTTTTGTTTTATGAAAATGCGGCATGTCAAGCGCAAGCAGTCAATGGTGTTCGGTATCGTGAAATGGTAACCAGTTTTTTCGTGCCTAGAATTGGGGAAATGAATGTGGAGGGCAGAGCATGTGGTTTCAACAAGACGGCGCCACATGTTATACAGCCAGAGAAACAATTCAATTGCTGCATCAGTCATTTAAATCTTGCGTTTTTGTTGGGATACTCTTTATATAGGTATATTCGTATACCTACTTATAAGCAGATTATCTATATTTATTAAACTTTTGTTCAACCCAAAGATATTCAGAACACATTTGCGTAACTTCTTTCCGACGCCATGTTGACAAAATAATTTATTGAGCGTATGAAATCGCTCACCAAGGCGCTGCTGAAATCAGAGACTGTCTATATTTAAATTTCGACCCACAAAAAGTCGGTAATCATGACTTTGCGGCTCGTAGCGCTGAAAGCAGAGACTGTCCTGGTCTATATTTTAAATTTCGGCCCGCAAAATGTCGGTAATCATAACTTTGCGGCGTTGATCGAAATAACGTTTTCACCAATAATTTCGAATATAAATGGTACAGTGACGCCACTACTTCAATATCCCCATCAAACTGTCACTCTCAAGCGTGGCATTTCCGATCTTCAGATGCGGTAATTTCATTTGGTTATATAGACGCCATCTCAAAACAATGGTAATAACCCTCC
Organism: Philornis downsi; assembly: GCA_019455685.1. Taxonomy (NCBI): domain Eukaryota; kingdom Metazoa; phylum Arthropoda; class Insecta; order Diptera; family Muscidae; genus Philornis; species Philornis downsi. The sequence continues at coordinate 8,607 of JAHXMU010025468.1, forward strand.
AAAGTGAAGGATGAAGAGAAATAAAAGTCTTCAAAGGAATATCAATATTTTTTTATTTTTCTGTTTTTTAGTACCTCATTTACGCTACTATGGCAGCCCAATCACTCCCGAATCGCCGTACATTTTTTATCAAAAAATTGAAGCTTAAATTCCTAATTTTTAGATAGTTGACCCTCTTATCATGAAATAGCAGCCTTTACAACTTTTTACAACTGGTTAAATGAATTTATACGTGGTAGTACATACACTCGTGTTGTACTCATTCTGTGCATGCAATTAAAGCTGCTCCGATATCGTTTAGGACTAATCGGTGAATTAACGTGCCAGTGTTTGTTGTAAGTATATCACATTGCGCAGTGTTTCAAAGTCCTGATTTTTAGATCATTGACCCTCTTATCAAGACATGACAGTAACGTAGCCTTTTGTGATTTTCTAACTACTGGTTAAATGAATTTATACGTAGTAGTACATACACTCGTGATGCTCTCATGCTGGACATCCAATTGAGACTTCTCCGACATCGTTTAGGACTAATCGGCGGATTAATGTGCGAGGGCCTGTTGTAAGCATATCACATTGCACAGTGTTTCAAATAGTGTACAGTCAGGTGATTGAGAATTGAAATTACAATCACGATATAGAAGCTTAAAGTCCTAATTTTTAGATTTTTGATCCTATTATCAAGAAATGGCAATAATGTAGCCTTTTGTGGCTTTCTAACAAATGGTTAAATGAATTTATACGTGGTAGTACATAAAGTTATGATGCTCTCATGGTGGACATCTAGTTGAGACTGCTCAAATACAGTTTTGTGAGAGCGCCTGTTGATATTCCAAGCGTATTACAGGGCACAGTACTGTTAAGTATGCAATCAAGTAAGCCGAATTTTATTAAGCAAAGATTTGGCATAATCCTGCTGAGTTACTGCTTCGATACATCATAGCGGACAAGACGAGAATTCAAGTAATCTATACATCTCAGTTAAAAACAGTGCATGAACCAGCTTCAAAAAAGTAAAGCCAGGAAAAGTGAAGCCAATACCTTTATGGAATGCATTCCAAGTAATTCATATCAATTACATTCAGCAGCAGTAAGCGATCAAAGACGTATGATATACACTTTTCTTGGACTACTTTAACATTTTTATGGTAAAAACCATCAACGTCACTCTTAATGCGATTTTTAGTTTTTCGAAAAGATTCAGCTGTTAGCGTTACAGTAAAAATTTAACTAAATTGATTTCGTAAAAGTACTCATTTATAAGAAAATATTTCAATTTCAGATTCCAAGGAAAAAATACAAAACCGATGTTCAATGCGGCTTTGCTAACATTGATTTTCCCATTTTAAACAACGCTGAAAAAAAATTACAATCTCGTATTACCACCTACAAAGCCACATTTAATTATGGCTTTGCATTATTTTGCAATTTATTGTTAAATTAGTTTCATAGTGCTGTTGTTTTTTTTCTCTTTATTTGCTCAAATTCAGTGTCATTATTTGAAATGTTAATTATGACACTCGTAAAAAGAAATTACCCAACGCTTCCCCAGCGTGGTCCCCCCCAGTTCCGTTCATGTAATTCACGCACAAAACCATTGGCATGGCGACAAATCAATTCATATGTAAATTAAACTGTTTGTTGACTTCGTTTCGCGGCAACAAGACAAAAACCAAAAAAGTCATGTGAATAATATGTAAATAATTTGAAAAATGTTCATATGAATAACGACTACAACAACAACAACAAAATTGCAGTAAATTGAAGTGATCGGGGTTGTCTGCATGCAAAACGCTTGTGAATATGCGAATACATGACAAATTAGCCAATATCTGCGTTCATACGTGAGCAGTTAAATATGACAAAATATGTGCAATCAATATTTTTGTAATGACACATCAATTATAAAACAAATTAGACAACATTGAACATGATTTTCAAAAAGATGACGAGTTTCTCAAGCTTGTTGATAACTGTTATACATGAACAAACTAAAGTTGTTTCCAAAGAACTTAGAATACGATAGAAAAGATGTGTGGGAATACCGTAGTAGGATCAATTATACGTAACATATAAACATAACAATGAAACAACGACGTCATTCCGTGCCATATTCTTTTTTGCCAGCATTTCTAATAAACTCATTATGAAGGTAATTGAAGACAAATGGAATTTCCTGCAAAAGTATACTAAAATTGAACAGGATTAATATCAAACTTCTGTATCGAGGCAACAAGATAATAGAAATGAGGGACTAAAGTTTATGAACAGCGAGAAAAACCAACAAAGTAATCACAGACATCACCATGGAAGGCTTGTTAAATTACAAACCAAAGGTATAGACATACAGGGTGGTGCACAAGTAACAATAAGTTCAATGAATACATTTTTTGTTGAAGTCTTTTTTTTCGTCTCTTTACAGAATTAGCTAAATAATAATTTGTTAAATTTATGATGGAAAGGTTCAGCACAGAACAAAGAACCAAAGTTGTTCAATTTTACTTTGAAAGTCAGCATTCGAAATTTCTTTCATGTTCGAAATGCTCTTAGCGCTTCAACAATTTACCGATTGGTTCAGCGTTTTGATCAGTGAATACATTTTTTGTTGAACTCTTTTTTTTCCTCTCTTTACAGAATTAACTAAATAATAATTGGGAAACTTATGATGGAAAGGCTCAGCACAGAACAAAGAACCAAAGTTGTTCAATTTTACCTTGAAAGTCAGCATTCGATTATTCAGATCATATCGAAATTTCTTCTATGTTCGAAATGCTCCTAGCGCTCCAACAATTTACTGATTGGTTCAGCGTTTTAAACAACAAGCGGATGTCTGTGGTCTTCCGCATGCTGGAAGACCTCGTGCAGTTCGAAATGAAGTGACCAATGCTCGAGAGCAAGCAAGTATTGAGGAAAACCCCGAAACTTCCACCAGGCGACGTTGTCAGCAGTTAGAGATGTCTAAGCGGTCTTTGCAAAGAATTTTACATATACTGCATCTTTTCCCATATAAGATGCAATTGATTCACGAGTTACAATCAAATGATGCACAAGAACGCATTCAATATATAGGTAGTTGCCGTTAACGTTACTTATGCGCCACCATTTAGAAGCTAACAGTCAGAACAAAATACTTGGACGATTTATATGCAATAGTTAAGAAACCGTGCCCAGACAACATTGTGAATACTTTAAGCCCATGTAAGCGACGATTTAAAGTTTGGTGCATTAGAAAAAATTCATAATTTTGCTTAACATCGAAGCCTTTATTTATTATTTAGCATAGTTAGAGTGATCCGATTTAGTTGAAATATACAACATTTTGCTCGATAACTATTTACCATTTTGAAGGTAATTTCATTATATATCTTTCATAGAAACCTCCATTTCTACTGACAAAAGACTAGAACGTTCGCAAGCTTTTCTTTAGGCAAATTTTTCATTGGCAAAATTATTCGCCATATACAAAAACACGTGGTAATCAATTAGTGTCAGGTCCGGATGCACAAGAACTACCCAACCAAGTTCCAGGGCCCTTTGCAGGCTCACTATCATCCTACCATTGTCCTTATACAAAATAATTTCACTCTTAATGGCCACTTCTGAGTCATTGCTTGTTGCATACGGCGAAATTGATAAGAGCAGATGTTCGAATTAAGAGATTGAGCGTAGTGCAGCAACTCATAGTCTACGATTCCCTGACAGTCTCATCAAACACACAGCAAAACCTTCCTGAGTGTCAACTCTGGTTTGGACCATCATTTCCACCGGCTGATTGCGATTCAAGTACGATCGTTTTTGCTCGACGTTGTCGAAAGCGACCCACTTTTCACCACCAGAGGATGATTCTTCTTTATAAATATGATAAATAACTGATAAATATGATGAATAACTGATAAATATGATCCATAGAAGAAAATTCGACCTAAAACCAGTTTGTTTTGTTTTTTTTGCGTTAACTTTATTTTGTATCTATCCCTACGCAAGTCGTTCTTAACTGCTTTACTAAGCAATGTTTAGCTTCTGGACAATAGAAATAGAGTTTACATGACTGTCGGACTTGGCGGCATTCATTATTTTACTGACATTTTCGATAATTGGCCTTCAAGAAGAAAAAAACTAATTTTCACTGGAAAATGAAAATTCACTGAAATATGTTACTGCAGTATCCTCAAGCATTGAGAGGGAACCTGAAGAAGTGCATTTGGAAATAAACAAGAACCAGACTGTCGTGTAAAATATACAGGGATCGGCGCTCGAAGTGTTACCAATTAAAAAAGGTGCAATTTTGTCAATTTTGGCTGTCGGACTTGATGGCATCCATTATTTTACCGACATTTTCGATAATTGGCCTTCTAGAAGAAAAAAAAACAATTTTCAGTGGAAAATGGAAATTCACTGAAATATGTTACTGCAGTCTCCTCAAGCATTGAGAGTGAACCTGAAAAAGTGCATTTGGAAGTAAACGAGAACAGAACCAGACAGTCATGTAAAATATACAGCGATCGGCGCTCGAAGTGTTGCCAATTAAAAATGATGCAATTTTGTCAATTGATTTTTTTTTTGATTGATTTTCTTATTTAAAAACTTCATTGCATCATAAAAATATTTCAAAATTTAATAAAAAATATTTCAACTTTCAATAAAAATGTTTCAAATTTTAATAAAAATTTATTATTGTTCGATATAACCACTTTTAGCGCATCGAATCTTTTGTCCCATTTTCGGCGAAAAGTAATTTTTAAAGCATTGACCGTCTCATATTTTTTAGTTGATACTTTTGCTTCCAGAACGGATCACATCAAAAATTCCATTAGGTTTAAGTCCAAAGGATATGGAGGGCATTATTGTGAAAAAGTTAAATTGCCAACACTTTCTTGTAAAAAACAAAGGGATTTACGGGCTTCATGGGATGCTACCGAGTCTTGTTCAAACACCCAATAGTTCCTACATAATTGTTTAACTGCCCAAGATAACATAGCATCGTTTCAAATCTTTTCGCGGTAGATATGTTGATTTACCATGACGCCCTGTTAAATGAAAACGAGTGGTTGCCATCCTGCATCAATTACCACAGCCCCAAAATTATTATACGTTTTTGTCGAAGTTGTCTTTTGATTTGTACTCTAACCGCGCACGTTTTTTTTTTTTTTTATTTACATATTACTGTACTGTGAAAATGTTTTCCTCAGAAAATACCAAATTCACCACCAATGTGCAAGTGATTTAACACCGTTTTAACAGCTTGGAACACCAAACGATCTAGTGTTTGTATCCCGTCACTGTAATTATGAATCAAATCAAAAAATAAGCCGTTTTTATATGTTTCACTATAATCTTATAAGCCATGCGTTTGTTTATAAATAATATTATTAAATGCTAGGCGAACTACTTTGTTTGCCTTGCACTTCTTGCATTTTGTAAGGCTTCAACCGTAATTAATTTTTTAATATATTTCCCATGCTATGAGCAGACACATTGAAAAATTTCGAACATTGATCTGCGTTTTGTTGTGGATTTTCTTGAAATTTGATTTTTCATTTTCGCAGCATTTTTGGCGATACTCTTTTTGGATGTCCACCTCCATGGCTACCAGCATCATTGTACATATAGAGTGTAATGGCCCAATACGCAAACAATTGGTTCCCACGTTAATGTTGTAGCTCATTAACAATGGCTGGTTGCGATTTTCCAAATCCAAATGCACAGCAATAACAATGTTGGGGTCGATTCCTATTTCGATAACTTTTGTTAACCGCAACGTAAAACGATGTGATTCCACAGACTTGTAAATAACACCACATACTGCGGCATATCAGAACATGAGCGCGCTGTTATTAGCCGTTTGATTGCTACAACAGCATTAATTTGGTAACACGTCGAGCGCCTACTTCTGTATCTAAAAACAAAAACTACAAATTTGAAGCACTTAAGGCAAATGACACTTATATCGAGTGAGTGATATACAGTAGATAAATATAAAAACGTTTTTAACAAAACTTTAACATTTTTCAACATGTTGACCATGAACGGACATTCTTAAAATATGTTGGGTGTGTGTGATCGTGAGAATTCCAAATAGTGTCGTGCATAATTAATTTTTTTTATTCGCGATCGTGTACCAAAGAAATACCCACATACGAGGTGTGATCAAAAAATAACCGTTATTTTAAATTTTTTCCAAAAAGTATTTATTTATTCATCAATTTCTATTTTATTTCCTTTAAAGTAGTCCCCCTCAGATGTAATACACTTGTGCCAGCGTTTCTTCTAATCCTGGAAACACGCCAACAGCTCCTGATTCGATTTTTCCTTTATCTCCTCAAACGTAGCAAAACGCTTTCCTTTCATCGGCGTCTTCAGTTTTGGGAAGAGGAAAAAGTCAGCAGGGGCCAAGTCTGGTGAATACGGTGGTTGAGGCATGATTGCGGTTTTGTTTTTGGTCATAAACTCACGCACAAGCATCGATGTGTGAGCTGTGCTGTGCATTATCATAGTGCAAAATCCATGATTGTTTTTTTTTTACAATTCTGTGCGTTTCTGACGAATTGCTTCGCGCAAACGGCGCATAACTTCAAGGTAGTATTCTTTATTGACCGTACGACCTTGTGGCAAGAATTCCTAATGCACCACGCCATTGCAATTGAAGAAAACAGTGAGCAAAACCTTCACATTTGACCGAACTTGACGTGCTTTTTTCGGTCCAGGACGAGCATTGTCATTGACATCTTCTCGGCTTTCCTTAAACGATTTATACCACAATTGAACTTGTGTTCTGCTCATAGTAAACTCGTCAAATGAAATATACGAGTTTTTTTTTTTGACGAGTTTAATTTCATTTTTTACACAAAACTTAATACAGTTTCTTTGATCGATCATTTTTTCGAGTAGTAAACAATCGAAGAGCACACCAAAACACGACTAACCTTTTTATCTGTCAAAAGCAAACTGACAATCCAAAATGGCTGATATTGTCAACATATATAGGTATAACAGACCAACATAAAAAATGCGAAAATCGGACAAAAAACGTTTTTTTTTATCACACCTCGTACTCATCCTCAGTTCAGGGCAAGCTCATTTATGGTTTAGAATTTCATGGAAAAGTAAAACCAAATCGTCATGCTTCAAGAACATTTTAGAACGAAATATCTCTCTGGTGTAAAACGGAAACTACTACAACGCGGCAATTTAATTGAATTCCAAAGAAAATGTTGGATTTCGAGCAACGCGTCTGTGGAACAGGACGCCCACTCTTTACAAAGCATTTATTCAACTAACATTCACTTCATTGCTTTCCTACTGTCATCACTGCAGCAACGTTCACTATACCGGACTAGAAGTTATGTAGAATTTTATCAGAAATCAATAATTCACCATATGTGAGAATGCCACAATAAAATTAGAACGTCATAGAGCGAAATAGTTTGTGCTGCATGGAATGCCATTAATCTAATTCTTGTAACAAAAATCCTTAGCGTAAATCATAACTAATGAACCCCAAAATGCGAATGATTGAATGTTTCTTTAACGAATCGCAAACACAACAGTTTAACTATAATTTGCATTTTACACATAATAAATGACTGTGGCACGAACTTGCCAGACAGTCAAACCACTGCGATGCATTTATCATGTGCAAACTGCAATTATTACAGTCAAAATACAAGTCAAGAGTTAAATTAAGCTAATAATACACAATGATCAACAATATGAGGTATAAAGCCGCCAGTCAGTCAGTCAGTCAGACAGTCAGTCAGTTTGGCAGCGATGCCTTACGAGACTACGATAGTATAAATGGCTTTTTAATAATCTCTCAGCCAACTACTAAAATCGGCGTGTTTAGTTTAACGACGGCAATGATGACGACGACGACTGTCTGAGCAAATGATGGACAGTGGGACCATTTGTAAAAGGAGTGCAAAAAAATATCGCAAATCTGTTGTTCGCAAATCCTTGTTCAAAAGATACGATCCCAGTGCGACCTTTTTTTACCCGTTGCTTATGGCACGCGAAAGAGTGAAATAATTAATGTTATCACTGCAGCCTTAAACCTGATAAATCTACAAATAACCAGGTAATTCATACTACTACTACATCCTCGATTAAACCATAGAAATTTGTCTTTTTATGGCCACATACCTCCTTTTCATTAATCTTTATGAAACCATGGCTGAGTATGATATTCCTGCGAAGCCTATATATATATAAGATGACACTAATCGGCGTGAAGACTCCACTAAAGATACACAAAAGTCATTTACACTTAATGAAGCTTTCTTCTTATGTGGCGACTGGAATAGACATCCTTATCTATTACACGTCGCCCGTAGAAAATAATTCCAAGCGCTTTTATATGCTTTTATCGTCTTTACTGCAGTTTATATACTCGTATAAGTATACGCAGTCTATAGGTGAAATATTTTTGAATAATTTTAGCCGGTTAGTTCCTTCCAAAACACAGCCAAAGATAAACTACTAAAACTATATAAATATTGGGACTTTATGCGGCTCACAATAGCCTGGCGACACCCCAAGACTCCTGCTCTTATATTATTCGACTTTCTAATCATGGCTCATGACCGTTAGGTAGGTTTTTCTGAAACAACCGCAACAATAGTTTAAAACATATATATGTAATTTGGAGTCAAATTTTTTCAGATTTAAATGACTCCTTGTCCGGTTCCGAGTAAATTTATCTAGTCTCCAACTTCATAACTCCGTCGGCGGCAGGGTAACCTAAGGTAATTATTTCCTCTTAGGATTAATCCCTCCTTCTCACAAGAGATATTCTCAGAAATTCTGAGACAATCTAACCATTAGTTTAAAAATTATACATTTAAACTGAATTTGAAATAGACCGAGATTTTGCAAACTCTAATCCGGCTCACAAAGGTTTCAGCAGTCTGTCTTCAGATAATTTTTTTGTTTCAAAACTAAATCCTCCCCCTCAATAATTGTATCCGACACTGTGAATTAATCAAAACAATAATTAATCATTCATTTTGGATATGGCAATTGTGGATGTGTGAACTGAAACATTATCTTGATGAAATAACTTTTTATTTTTCGTCAAATGCGACCTTTTTGTCATAATTTCATCACCCAAAACGCTGCAATAATCTAGCATAATGTTCGCCGTTGATGGTTTTTCCTTTCCGAAGATAATCAATAAAAGTAATCCTATATGCATCTCAAAAAACAGTCGCCATGGCCATGATGCGATGCTCTCACTGTTCCTTTGTCTCAGGTGAGAAGTGGTGGATCCATATCTCATCCATGGTTATAATTCGACCCAAAAATTCGGCTTTATTGCGGTGAAACATCGAAAACACTCTACTGAAGCATCTTCAAGCGCGGAACCCATCCTCAGTACTGTCTCAAATCTTCAAAGAAGAAGATTTATCTTTTCCGTTTTAATAGTCGTACGACCATGGAGTTCCTTCGTGGATATGGTTAATAGACTAGAGGAGCATGGCATTAATTTGCTGTGTTGATATTTCTCCTCGGACATTGAAAATCAATGCCGTAGATAATGGATTACCAGTTCCATGCGAGGTATGATAAAGCAAAACTGGAGTAGCTTGTCTGCGAAACCTAGACCAGAGGGTCCTTCTCTTCTGGTAGCACGGGTGACCAGGAGTCCAAAGAACATTGTTCTTGCCTGGTCGATGGTGTTGGACCCCTTGTGAGAGTATCGTTCTGGCTGAGGTTGCCCGAACATGTGTTTTCAGTGCTTTTGCGTTGCTCCACGTTGCGTTGATGAAGGACGACAGAAGCTTGGAAAACACTGTTCATTGTCTGTCGAAGTGTTCCTACATTACCTCACTACTAACCGGGATGTAGCTCACTTCATACCAAGTGACTGCAAAGGTACTTTGGCCGAGAGAGGAAGCAAGCCCTGAGGAAGTTTTTCCAAGGGGACCTTCTTCTTATCTCAAAGGTAGTTCGACTAACCCTTTCGGGATTAGTTTGTGTACCCCAAAGGGTACCCAAGAAGAAAAGAATTATAAAAAAGAAAAGATCCAAGGGGACCTACTTCTTATCCCAAAGGTAGTTCGACTAACTCTTTCGAGTTGCCATGTGTGATGGCACACCATGAGTAAGACCTCACGGCGAGACTCATGTAAATAAACACAGTTGATTGAATACCATTTTGTGGATTTCCTTAACCGTGTCTAACGTCGACACCTCAATTGTTCGACCACTACGGTGTTCGACTTGTCGCCCCATACGGCCTCGTTTAAACTCTGCTACCCAGTGTTTCACAATCATAAACGAAGGAGCAGACTGCCTCAGAGTAGAAACTAGCACGGCTTTAATACTGGTTGGTTTAAAATGGAATTGTAAAATTACATAACGGTGACCAATTTTTTCCATGTTTACAAATTCACTGACGTCTTTTACCTTTGGAGGCTCATATAAAATTGGTAAACAACGTGGCGCCTTGAAGCTTAAAACATATGTTTTTTGAGGTTGCTAATTTTCACCAATTTTTTTTTTTTTTTTGGGACTGACCTTGACCTCAATGTCGGCCATCCGAACCAATATTCATGGTTTGTATTTACTGCGATTAGTCTGGTGTCGAGTACCGAAGGGAGCTATTAATGGGATTCTCTACCCAATAAAATTGATGATATTGAGACGAGCAGTTAACGGGCCGAGGTAGTCAAAATACTACAAAATGTTTATATCACGTGATAGATAATTCTCGTCCACATGCTGTGGAGTCAATCAAAACTTAATTATAAAACTTCAATTCCATCCCATCCGCCGTATTCGTCGGATATTGCCTCTTCCGATTATCACTTGTCCCGATTGTCGACCTTTGGAGTGTGTGTGTGTGTGAGGGCTTCACATTATATGCAGATAAGAAAAATTAGGTCAATTCCTAGGTAGCCTCTAAGGGGGATTTCTAAGCTGTCAGAAATATGGCAAAAAAGTAATTGCTAACGACGGACAATGTTTTGAGTAACACATAATAACCCATTTTTCGCAATAAATCCAACCAACTTTTGCCGAAAAAACGGCACAGACTTATTCGTACCCCCAACACATTTTAGTTAAACAGACCCACTGTGTGACGACTGCCCATTGACTGGAGGCTACGAAATACATACATGAAATAGTTGTATTAACCAGTTGCTGTATCTTACGGTTTTTTATAAGCCATTACTTGTTGCCTGTCGATTTTTTGTTTTTTTACGATTTTTTTCTTTCATTTAGTTTGTTTTGTTTTATTTTATGAATAACGTTATAAATAACCGTCTTTTATTTGACGTCACAGGGCAAGAAGACGTCATGCAAATGAATTAAAATCGTATCTCAAACTCGTTGTCATTACTTCAAGTCCACAGCTATCGAGTTTGAGTCGTGGCGTTCTGTTCCGTTTTTATATAATAAATAATTTAATTAAACAGCGACGCTAACATGAGGCCAAACTATTCGGTTACCGGTAGATTGAGGCAGACAGACAGACAGACAGTCATAAAAACTAAAAGCAAACAAAGCAACAAAAACAAGAAACACCCAAAGCTTGAACCCAAACAAAAATAAACTATAAATGCAAATAATGAAAGAAGGAGAAAAAAGTGACAAGCAGACAGACAGACACTCTGATAGCCACAGAAATAGTTTACAATTTGGTGTACGATTACGTATGTATTGGTAAATAAACATACGAAAAAAAACTAAAGATAAACACAGAAAAAACTGACTGACTGAATTACTGATATGATGAAAGATAGACAGACAGAGAGACAGATAGACAGACGGTCATACATATGGCAGCAAACGCAATAATCTAGCCCGCCACTGCAGCCAAAAATGTAACAATTTAATGAAAAACCAACAGACTGAACTGTATGCAGCCATTGCCAGCTATAATGGCTATTATACGCCCCCACTCACCGATCTGCTCCAACTCATATTCATAACATTAATAGTGATAATAATAATCTTCTACCAACGAGATTAAAAGGTTTATTCACTCACTAGCAGTCGTAATTTATGAGCTAAAGCGCGTGCTCCTTCCAATAGTAGTGCGCAAAAGTGGGAGAACATCCGTCACTTTTGTGCACTCGAATAGGGTACGGGCTATGATTTAGAGTATATTAAAATGTCTTGCCTTCAGTGGCAAATATGGGAATCTTTTGTTTCCAAAGCCAAGCTTTTCCAGCAGCAGGTATTGATGCAGCAAAACACTGTCTTTACACCATCAAGCCTTGTAATCCTCTTGGCCCGGATGAGATAAGTTCAAATATCTGTAGCGTGAAATTACTACCAGACATGTGGATTTGATAAGGATTTTGCGAAGAGATGGAGAGAAATGAAGTCTATCCTCATACAAAAATCGACTCTCCTAAGCACTAACGGTTAATAGACTTATTACGCCATCTTTCCACAGTCCTGAAGGGATTAACAGGCACGTAAAAAATCAGGTTTCTTTTTGAAAATTAAACAAAATGCAGAATATTGAATTTCTTTTCAAATACAGGCTGGTGCCGACTGGGCTACAATAAAAAATTTAACTCAACTCAACTCACAAATAACAGGTTAATCGATGTGTTTCATTATAATTCAAATTTATTTTATTGCTAATTGCTTTTGAAGAAAATAGACCGTAAATGACTTCCATGCTCATTCGCGCATACACCTGATCAGAAAATTATTCATTACGGCCTGAAATACTAAAGTCGGCATCGCCTTAATTATTGTTTTAATGGATTGCTTCAATTCAATCAAATTCCTGGTTTAATTTTTCACACATCTTGCTTGACATAACCCCATAACCCCGGTGCAGTCAGGTCAGATGACTGGAAACTGGATGGAGCTCCTCCATAACCGGTCTGCTGTTGCTCCACAAAATAATAATAATAAAAAAAAAATCCAACATCTTTTATGTACATAACGGTTCCCGTTGGTCCCCGTTTTGTGTTTGTAGCACGATTCGTGCGAAATATTGTATAAAGTATAGTAAAAACAAATTAATTATTTTTCCCATAAATAATCTATATTACTCGTTGTGTAAATGCGATCGGATTACGCTAGATGGCGTTAGAAACATAAGATTTCACAATTAAAAAAACTACTCCGGCAGTTTTGTGGTGTCGAATCGAGGTAAGTTCGCGCAAACGATGACGATGTTTGCTGAGACTGGCGGGGAGTAATCTTCTATTTGCTGCTCTGCTATGACCATACTCTAAATGCGGATCTATGCTGCCAACCATTAAACCGTCTGAAGTAAGAAAAGCCCCAGAAACGGCCTGCTTTAGCCAAGACCAGGCCAAGACATATCAATAGTGCCATATCAAATCAAGCTTGGGAACTTGACTGGGAGGTTGTCCTTATGCGTCTATCATTTAGTACAGAACTGACATCAAGTGATTACCCCCTGTCGTTGTCTACGGCGAATGATTTTTCTGGTGGAAAAAATCGCCTCAACTGTCCCTGTTTTTGTTGTCAATAAGAGCAAGGTTTTCCATGAGAGAGGCATAGAAGAATTGTCTTCAAAGTGGCAACTGGATATCGAACAAAGCGGTTCTAACTATGCTAAATAAAGCCTTCAACGTCATGCAGTGAATTCCCTTATTTTTAACCTTATATTACGGCTTTGTTAGAAATAAACACTTCCCTTATTTATAGAACCCGGTTTCATTCATATGGCTGCTTCGATTGGCTTCGAAATATGCATCGTTCCAGTCCAATTTTCCAAAAGCTTGTTAGCGGGTTTTGTACCTTTCTCACGAATAACTCAAGCAATATTTTGCTTCAGGATCTGGCCGTTTTCTGGATTATCATCATAGCATCGGTCTTTAACGGCACTCCACAAAAAACTCTAACGGCTTCATGTCGCAGCTCCGAGGAAGCCAATTGAAATTCTCATGAGAGATCATAAAATCAATTGTCGAACTTTGTGGCGAAGCGAAGGATCGTCTCAGTTCATATATATTCGATTTTAGCTCATAAAAAATTGGCAGTTATGACTCTTAAAGCGTATGAGGTGTTTCTAGACTCTATAAAGCCATATTCGTAAAAAAGGGTCACTACTCCAAAGTCCACACTAAATTGGCATTCTGTCACTCGGGAATTACATGTAGGTTTTCCGATCTTAGATGCGTCCAATTCAACATCCAATTGGAGGTACTTTAGGTCCCGAAATTAGAAAGGACTATGAAATGGACGACCATTTGCTTTCAAATGTTGAGTTGTAATCCTAGATTTTTGCACAAATTTTTCGTCAGGCTGGGTACAAAAAAATTGAGCAGGTACAAAATTGCATTGTTACGATTGATGACAATCTGATGATCCACACTTACGAACCTTTTGCATGGTCCTAGTGCAATTAATTGACTGTAAGCTGTACAACTTCGTAGCAGACTCTGTGCAGAGATGTAGAACTGTGAGGAAATTAATCTCCGCATTGTTCAACATAGAAAGTTCATTCAATAATATAACATTAAGTGCAGTTGGAAGCTCTCTTGACAGCCAGGGCACAACTAAAAGTGGTACGTGTTTATGGAATAGATTAACAGGCTACCTTCATAGGCATATTTGTGGCGAACGATATTTTGATCAGAAAGGCACAAATGCTGTGAATACTTGTGATTATAAGTGATACTTATTATCGTTATTATAAGTGATACTTTATAATAGTTACTATAAGTAACCTCATGCATGTTGCCTTAGCTTCTGAGATGGGATCGCAGATACAAGGCATCAGGTTTTAGGCCAACGAGGTAGATAACTTCAAACTGAAACTGTCAAGGTACTGAGTCAGAAATTGAATTAGAAGAGAACTACTGAGGAAGAGATTAAGAGGGCTGTTTTTTGGAAGCTCATTTGAAAATACTTGATAAACTTCAGACGGCTATTTCGTTGAGGATTACTGGGATTTAGGTGCCCTTCGCAGAGCATTCTGCGAGAGTTTCTTTAAGCACAGTCTCTTATTATTTTTGCGATGAGGAGAGGTGTTCTTTTGGAACAATCCTTGAGCAGCCATGCATGATCTTACTTAGCCAATCGACCATATATCTGATCGTATTCCGAATAGACCAGGATATGCATAGATATTTGCATTACAAAGCAGATATCGAAATTTAGATGGGCAACTATTCTCCTTAATATACCAAGGTCCAAAGTAAAACCAGTTCTTATAAACCTTTTTTTAAATTTTTTTTATTTTTTTTTTTAATTTTTTTTTTATTTTTTTTTTTATTTTTTTTTTTAAGATTTTTAGATTGTTGTGAAGGGATATAAGTCGAATTTTTCGCGAAAAGCTCACGAAGAACCAAGAGAGTGTGGGATGATACAGTATCGTTGTGCAAAAATTGTCTGCCGACATATCCGACCTCTTTTTGGGAATAGTTTCACGCAAAAGGCACATAATGGTCAAATAATGTTTCCTGTTGACGGTTTACCTCGGCAGAAGAAACTCATAATATTTCTGACATCCACATTTGAAATCTGGTCTTATTTTTTGGAGACAATAATACACATCGATTCTTCGAGGAGCACAACAAAGTCGGCCATAATTTGTGTTACATTTGGACGATATTCATAGCAGTTTGTGGATAATTTAAAGGATGTTCTTTCCATTGAACTCTTCTTAATAAACATCTGCACCTTCTTAACCCATCCGATGGCCACAAACTTACGATAATTGAGTTATATTTGATTTCTGCTCTTCGTTGAGAACATTTTCGT
Source organism: Philornis downsi (assembly GCA_019455685.1). NCBI lineage: Eukaryota > Metazoa > Arthropoda > Insecta > Diptera > Muscidae > Philornis > Philornis downsi. The sequence continues at coordinate 24,309 of JAHXMU010025468.1, forward strand.
ATCAGTTGGCAAAACTTCTCAATTGTTTTGAAAGTTAAAGACGATGTTGCTCAAAAACGCACAAACAGTTAAGGGCGCTGAAGATGGTATTTTGACGAATACCGAAATATGTGTCCTTCCAGCCAGCTGTCAATCAATCAATCAATTCAGCAATCAACTTCGCAAGTTCCTGAGTTCCCTCCTAAATGATCTTGAACCGGTTTAAGAACTAAAATTATGTTACATTGAAGACTGATAATAAATTCACAAACGAACATCTGAAAGCTTTCTATAAATCAAACAAAAAAAAAACAGGATTTCCAATTTCGAAATGACGTCATTTCGTTTTGTTTGTATTCTACTTTTCCATTAAATTGTTTTTCTTTCCCTTCAAGTCCTCAATACTTTCAAGCCGCCAGACAATTATGAATACAACTGCTGTGGGCTGTGACCGTCTCCAACAAATGCCATCGACGCGAACAGCAACAGTTCTTCTATGGCAACGGACAAAATGTAATTTCTGCACCGTTTCGCCAACAACGTAAAGACCAGCAAAAAGAGTGAATGAAAATGTAAAAAAAAAAGTAAAGAAGGTCATTGTTTCGATTCTGCAATCCAAAATACAACATATATTAGGCTACACGAGTATACGTATGTTTGAATATAGTATCTCACTGGCGGTCCCTAAAGTAAATATGCAAACAAGTCTTGCTTTTTTTGTTGGCAATAGTGCTCGTTGCTACCATACGTGTATATACCACTAACAATATACAGAGTGGCGCACTAATTGCGCTACAATAAAGAATGCAAATAACTTTTGTTTAATCAATGTATTTCATTTATTTATTATTATTTTTTTATTGCATAGAAAATTCAATTTTATTTTATATAACTAATTGGTTTTGAAGATAATAGACCGTAAATGGCCTCCATGTCCATTCAAGCGTATGCGACACATGATGATGAGTAAATTATTCATTACGGCCTGAAGGGTTAAAGTCAGGATTGCCTCAATTATTGTTTTAACGGACTGCTTCAATTTAGTTAAATTCCTTTGTTTAGTGTTGCACATCTCTTGCTTATCATAACCTCATAAAAAAGGCCAGGGGAAAGTGGAATTTCTGGATATTATTTTGTTTGGAATTTTTGTTGGATCTCCACCATAACTGGTCAGGATATATGTGCCGTTGTTCCGTCTTGCTGGAACCAAATGCTGTTGAAACGGATACGTTCTAGGCGCAGTTCTGGGTGAATATCTTTAATATCTTTAAATAGCGGCCACCATAGGCAGTTGGCAGCTGACAGTAGCACGATTCGTGCGCCACCCTGTATAAACCGAGTAAATGTCTGCATTGCAAGTTGGCATAATTACAACCAATTGTATATTAATTGATTTCAAAACACTCCCGACGCACACAAAAAAACGTAATAACAAACAAGACCATTACGGACGCAGTGAATGAGTCAATTGGACGCCACACAGTGGAGGAAATATTTGTCTAAACGTGGATAGAAATCACATTGAGAATAATTGATGCAATTAATAGCAAATAAAATAGTTATTTCGTTTGCTTTTATGTAAGCTTTCAAATTATTTAAACCTTTAAATATTTTACGCTGTTTGTCAAAACAAATAAAATACAAAACAAAATTAAAAAAAAAAACTATATTTTTAGAAAGTGGTAGCCTTCAAACTACGAAGAGTGCTCTGTTCCGTGGACAAAATTAAGTTCCGCATAATGATACTCAAATTATATTAAACACTATTTTTATTATTATATTGTAAAACCAGCTACTTGAAACGACTTGTTTTGAAGTCGCCAGAGGGCAACAAGTATAAAGTTTTTAAGCGGAGGAAATTGTTCACAATACAAAAAGCATTTTAGTGCCAGCATAAAAAAATAATAATGGTTTAAATGAAGTTGTTTCTGTCTTATTTAATGCAACAATGCTTGTAATGTCAATTTATAAAAAATCACCTTTTGACTGTATTTAATAATTATTAACGTAAAAATTAAGTACATATGTAGTTGTAGTAATAAGGATGGATCGATATTGTGAATATATTCACTATAATGAATTTTTAACCATATTATTAGCTTTATTTTGTTGTTATCTGGCGAAGAGCATTTCAAATGAAGAAAAATGTGCGGCTTTATTATAAAGTTTATGTATACCTATTAAAAATAGCCTCGATGAAAGGATTATTTGGCGAAGATTCAAAAAATGATTCGATAGAACAGGAATAAAGAAAGTTTGTAAAGTAGTGAACGTTTACTAGATATTCTTATAGTTTAATGTTGTGGAAAAAAAGAAAAGTGAAAAATTCCGTCTCAACTTTGAAAGAAAATGATGATTTCACACGTCTAAGTCCAAGTTTCTAGCAGAAAGGCAAAAAACATTTCCAAAGTTTCATTCAATAAATAAATATAAAAACAAAAAAATGGAGTATTTTGTTTTCGTAAAAGCTTTGAAATAAAAGAAAGAAATAAAAAAGTTTTTTTTTGTGTGTATAAAAACAATCATTTGGTGAACCGGAAAAAAACATTTTTTTCGCCTTCTGGTAACCATTATTTTTTAAAAACGCGCCAAAGGGGAGTGGAAATATTTCCCCGCAAATATAAAAAAGACGAAAATATACAAACCCAAAATCAATTTTTTTGAGAGATAGGCGCTTACATTATCAATGCCTAATAAAACAAAGGTGGAGAAAAGTAGCAACCTTATAAAACATATGTTTTAAGTTTCAAGGCACTTCGTTGTTAAGTATTTTTATTTGAAGCATCAGAAGTAAACGATTTCAGTGAACTTGTAAACATGGAAAAAACTGTTCACCATTAAGTAATTCAATATTTTCATTTGAAAGGTCCCAGTGCAACCAAAATTAGATCCATATTCTGTTCATATTTATTTAGTGAAAGGCTTTTCATTTACGAATATGGATCGTTTAACAACCGAAGAACGCGTACTAATATTTCTTAAATGACAAATCTTTTACGAGATAAATAACATTTTAGATGATAGGTATTTAACAGGTGACAGCATTGCCAGGCCGGCGGTTTTGAAACCACTAAATAGATAACCCTTTATTTCGTACATAATGGCAAGGTCTAAGCACTATAATAAAATAAAAGTTTTATCGAAATAATGCTTTATGTGTGTTTTATTTAACTTTTTCTTTTTAAACCGAAAAATGGATAACCTCAAAAGGTCATACGTGGCCGATCGTGGCGTGATGGTTAGTATACGCGACTAGTGTTCGCATAATCGCGGTTTCAATTCCCGGTGCAGCCATCTAACATTATTAGAGCGGCAGTCACCTCATTGTATCTGGCGAAAACTTCGATGGTCGAGTAATCGACGTGTCTGGTAAGATTGCGTTTTTTTGACATCTTAAACCCGTTTCGCCATACAAATGCTATCCTGTATACGCTAATACGGGAATACTTTTGCACGCCAAGCTAAATGGGGATAAGTTGTATAAAAAAGTAGTAAAAAAGTATTGATAATAACAATGCGACCAAGTTCTCCTACGCAAAAGTAAACAAAGAAGTTAAAGAAGATGGAGAATGTCAAATAACGTTAATACAGGTTGTTATTTTCTTTACAAACATCTATTGGTGAGTTTTGGTTTTGTGTGTTATTGGCGTTATTGCCGCTTGTATGGATTTCTTTGGATGTATGTTTGTATGGATTTGTTTAGATGATAAAATGATTACGAATAAAAAAAAAAGAATAAATATTTCATAAATAGCAATGCTGCCAAGTTAATTTTGCTAAGCGACGATGCGTTTTTTCGGTATCCTTTACCTGTATCCTATATAGGATGATATCAAAAAGACGTAACCTAAATACCTCTTAAACTCTGACGTTCGGGATCGTCGTTAAACTGTTGGTCCCGTTGAGTGAGTCTAAAAATAGAATGTATGTAAGCTCATTGAATTGGAGAAACTCTCCCATATCTTATTCATGAGATTTGTATGGATTTGTTTAGATGATAAAATGATTACGAATAAGAACAAAACAAAATGAATAAATATTTCATAAATAGCAATGCTGCCAAGTTAATTGTGCTAATCTACGATGCGTTTTTTCGGTATGCTTTACCTGTATCCTATATAGGATGATATAAAAAAAAACGTAACCTAAATACCTCTCAAACTCTGACGTTCGGAATCGTCGTTAAACTGTTGGTCCCATTGAGTGAGTCTAAAAATAGAATGTGAGAAACTCGCCCATATCTTATTCAAGATTCAAGAGAATTTGTTTTTATGTGATCAAATATACAAAATTTCACATCATACGCTAACATCACCCACTATGCAGCAGTGACGTTCACAAATACGATACGAATCCAAATAAATCACATGCAATCGATGGGGGATTTTATCGCAAGGGAAATGTTTGTAATATCTTGTTGTTGCTTTTTTTGGATTTAAGCATTTATTCCACTACAGCAAACATTTCATTGTTTAATTCACTTTTCTTTTGCATAATTTCGTTTTAATTTTTCGCATTAACTTTGAGTTTTTTTTTTCATTATTGGCACAAGGTTATTTATTACGCAGCGAAAAAGAAAAAAAATTGATTGAATATGAACATGTCTTGCAAATATCAATTGATATGCGGGGAATCGCGGAGGTGTTGGCTCGGTTTGTTGACACACAATTCCCATATATGATAGTTTTATTACGTTTTAATGTGTTTAACTATTTTTATGATACCTCCATTATTTTGCTCTTTTTGTGAAGTACGGTTCGGCAAAAATTTGAATGCATTTAATCGATTAGATGTATTTTAGCGATAAAAAACTTTTTAATTCCAATTGCTAACAATCACAGACATTATAAGTAAAGACTTTGCGACTAAGACTACGTCGGATGTAAGCGTCAGAGTTTAGAACCCGGAATGTACGATTCGTATGATTCCCAATATAAACGTCTTTCAAATAAAATCCAATATAATACAGGTTGGGCCATATGAGTGTTGCCGATTTAATTCTTCAATTTCTCGGTAACGCGCAGCGCGGGGTGGCGGGGGGATATGTTGTTCGCTGCGCCGCTTCCTGGAAATTTAGTCGCCATGGAGCCGTACACGGGAGAGCAGCGTGCATTTTGTGTCCGAGCGCATTACGAAAACAATAAATCAGTGATTACTGCACGACGTTTGCATCGGCATGAACACGGTTTACACGATTTAAGTGAAGTTCCAAGCGCCAATGTGATACGAAAATGGATCAGAATGTTCGAAACAACCGGCTCAACAGTACCAATTACGGTTCGTGGTCGCCCAGTTTCTGCAAGATCAGCCGACATTTTGGAGCGTGTTCGTATTTCAGTTCAGCGAAATCCGCAACAGTCAACACGTAAGAGAAGTCAGTCTTTGGATATCAAGAGAACAACTTTACGACGAATTTTGAAACGTGATTTGCATTTGAAGGCTTAAAAGATTCAGATAGTCCAAGAATTAAAACCCGATGATGCCAATAACCGACTTAACTTTGTCAATTTAATGCTAGAGCGGTTCAACAATTTCAACAACGTGATTTTTAGTGATGAGGCCAATTTTCACCTTAATGGCCATGTGAACAAGCAAAATTGTCGGTTCTGGTCCGATACTAATTCCCAATGCTTGCATGAACGTCCACTTCACAGCCCTAAGCTTTTCGTGTTGGCTGGGATAACGTCAACCGGTATTATTGGACCATACTTTTTTGAGGACGAAAGAGGGCATGCGATGACGGTTAGAGCGAACAATTATTGCAACATGCTAGCAGACTTTTTGGTGCCAGCTTTGCAAGAACTTCAAGGCAATACTTCGAGGATGTGGTTTCAACAGGATGGGGCCACATGTCATACGGCTAGGGTATCCATAGAGCTGCTGAGAAATGTTTTTCCTGGAAAACTCATTTCGAAAAGGGGGGATATTGAATGGCCCCTACGTAGCCCCGATCTCTCTCCATGCGATTATTTTCTACGGGGCTACCTCAAATCGGTAGTCTACGAGAATAATCCGACCAATTTAGAGCAGTTGAAGAGGAACATTATTCAGAAAAGTAACAAAATACCGAGAACAACTTTTCAACGAGTTTTCCAAAATTTGCGACTTCGGTTCCAAGAGTGTCAAGCAGCCGAGGGAAGCCATTTGGACAACATTATTTTTAAATCTTAAAAATTCCCATGCTTCTACTTTTTAAAAATACAAATATATTTTTTTGTGTTTCGTAGTTTTTTTTAATTGAATATTTAAACCGCCAACACCCTTATGACCCACCCTGTATAATACACTCAGCGAAATTCAATTAAAGGCATCGGAATTTTTGACGATAAAACTGAATTTTTCTATTTTGCTTTGTCTTGTCATCGTTTTCTATTTTTAGCATACATACAAATTTGCAGTTAGTTTTGTCGCTAATATAGGGTGGCGCATAAGTAACGTTGACGACGTCTATATTGAATGCGTTCCTGTGCATCATTTGGTTTTAACTCGTGAACCAATTGCATCTTATATGGGAAAAGATGTAACATATGTAAAATTCTTTGGAAAGACCGCCTAGACAGCTCTAAATGCTGAGAACGTCGCCTGGTGGTAGTTTCGGGTTTTTCCTCAATACTTGCTTGCACTCGAGCAATGGTCACTTCATTTCGAACTGCACGAGGTCTTCTTCCAACACGCGGATGATCACAGACAGCCCCTTGTTGCGCAAAACGCTGAACCAATCGGTAAATTGTTGGAGCGCTAGGAGCATTTCGAACATGAAAGAAATTTCGATATGATCTGAATAATCGCATGCTGACTTTCAAAGTAGAATTAAACAACTTTGGTTCTTCGTTCTGTGCTGAGCTTTTCCATCATAAACTTCCCAAGTATTATTTAGTTAATTCTGTGAAGAGACGAAAAAAATAAACAAAAAGTGTATTCACTGATCAAATCCTTAAAGTTACTTATGCGCCACCCTATATAAGTAAATTTCGTTAATTTTCGTCATTTTTGATGCGAAATTCAATTAAAGGCATTCGTCTCAAGTTGTCCAAAGAGGCCAGTTCAGGAGTTGATTTGTGTTGTTTTGTATTTAGATTTATTTAACATACTTTTTTTAACGTTTAGTTTTGTAAAAACCGGTGTTTCTTAAATTATTTTCAAATGGGTAAAGAAAAGACCGCTGACCAGCGAAGAAGTCACTGAAGTCCTTGCATACAAGGATGTAGTATGATCTAAACGAAAAATTCCACGCAAACTGGACCATTCTGCTACTGCTGTAGATAATGCAGTAAAACTGAAGGAAAATTACAACAGCGATAAAAAAAATTCTTACAATCAGAAAGTGTCAGCACGAGTGAAGCAGCTTTTATACGCGCAGGACATAAAATACATTCAACGGCTTCAAAAGTTGTATCACAATTAAACCTACCAATAACTAAGCGGCAACTAGCAACCGACTAATTTGAAAACAAATGATGTCTAAAGCGGCTCTATCAAACGGACACAAAGTGGCTCGGCTAAAATTTGCAAAAGAAAACATGTCATGTTCGGAAAAGTGGAAAAAGGTAATTTTCTCAAATGAGAAAAAGTTTAATTTGGATGGCCCAAATGGCTTTAATTATTACTGGCAAGACATTCAGCCGGCTGAATGTTACTCCACAAAGCGAAACTTTGGCGGCGAATCGCCAATGGTTTGGGCTGCATTTAGCTACCACAATATGTAAAATTTCCGGACATTTGAATTCAGAATGCAACATAAATTCCTTGGAGAATGTTCTTGTGAACTTTTTGGATGAAGAACCATCTAGCGACTTGATTTTTCAGCAGGATGATGCGACCATACACGTTTCACGGCCAAGTTCAAGGCAAAGAAATTTCCACCATGTCATGGCCAGATCCGGATTTAAATCCTATTGAAACCAACCGGGTTTACGCTAACAGGAAAAAAATTCAATCGGAGGAAGAGATTCGGAAAACAGTATCTTAGGAGTGGGCTCAAATACCATGTGCCGAGTTCCAAAAAATGTTTGATTCGATGCTAAATCTGACTTTTGAAGTATTTCAAGGATCTGGACGATGGACACATTATTAATTTACATTACTGAGCCTTTTAGGAGTTTTCTTTTTTGATTTTTGATGATATCGAACGTTTTTCTTACATTGTACAGGGTGATTTTTTAAGATTTATGTTTTTCAGGTTGGCAGCACTGGTTGGTAATGGCGTCCAAATGTCATCTGTCAAAGTGAAAAGTGTACAGTATACTCTGCCATTCCATCATGGAAAGACTAACAAACGAGCAACGATTACAAATCGTTGAAATTTATTATCAAGATTCGTGCTCTATGACAAATGTGCGTCGTCAACCATTTTATGGTCAACTCTCAAGCGTAGAGTGCGTACCGAAGAAAATATTGCAGCCGTAGCGACCAGTGTTAATGACGATCGTGAAATGTCAATTCGTCGCCGTTCTCAGCGATTGGGCATGTGTTACTCAACCGCAAAGAATTTTTTTGCCCCAATTGGCTAAGTTGAACTTGGGTGACATGTGGGTTTACCAGGACGGTGCAACATGCCACACTGCTCGTGAAACAATGGATATGTTGAGGTATGAATTTGGTGAGCAGCTTATCTCTCGATTTGGCCCTGTGAGTTGGCCCCCAAGATCTTGTGATTTAACGCTTCTTGTTTATTTCTTGTGGAGTTATGTCAAGTCGTTAGTCTATGTGGACAAGCCGAACACTATTGAAGCCTTACAGGATAACATAACACACTTTATTCGTGGAATACAGGCCGAAATGCTCGAAAATGTGACGAAAAATTGGACCTTCCGAATGTACATTTCGAGACGGAGCCGCGGTCAACATTTACATGAAATTATCTTTAAAAATTAAATGGCAAAGACCAATTTATCGATTCCAATAAAAAATTTTAATATATGATGCAAATTTGAGTGTTTTATTCGATACTTGAAAAAACTACGATCAAGAAATCACCCTTTATGTTAGTTATTTAAATTAAATTAAAAAAAAATTGTTGTGCTTAACATAAAATGAATAAAAACATATTATTTAATGCAAGGTTCAAATAATCTAAAAAAAAGTGAGTGCCTGTGAATGCAGAGGAGGGGAGAAATAATTAGCTGTAAGTAGAGAAATTCATTTCATATAAGGTGTAGAAATAAATATATTATTTACCCAATACATGGTTTTGGTAATCTGTACTTAAGATAAAATATACGATTTGGCACTCAGAAAACTAATTAGGCAGTTTTGTGGCTGCCTGATGGACATAACCAAAGAGAAAATACGCCACATTTTACAGATTCTCTTCAATACATGCGAAAACTCTAGACAGGCGAGTGAAAATGTGAACAGCGTTTATGACCCTAATAGTGTAACAGCCAATCACGTGCAATGATGGTTTCATCGATTTCATTCCCGTAATTTTGGTGTCACAAATGCCCCACGCTCTAGAATGCCAATTCCCGAAAATATCGATGGAATAATGGAAATTATCACGTATGACTACCACTTAAGCGTTCTTTCGATTATCTAGGAGCTCTACATTGCACAAAAACACGTCTGAAATCGTTGTTATAAAGTTGAATACAAAAAGAAGCTCGATGCATGAGTGCCAAATGTGTTAACGCAAAAAAAAAAAAAAAAAAAAAAAAAAAAAAAAAAAAAAAAAAAAAAAACTCATGGTCCATAAGAATTTCCATTTGTGAGTCGCTTCCTAATCTCAACAAAATTGACCCATTTCTGAAGCGGATGATAACTGGTGATGAAAAGTTAGTGACTTACGGCGACAACGTGATCGAATAGGGTTAGGCCACCGTAAATGGTGGCCAAAAGTCAAGATTGACGGTAAAGATTTTTTTCTGGTGGGATTGACAGAGAACATTCTACTATGACTTACTCTCAAAACTCTTAATTCCGACCTCTGCTATCAACAATTCGACAGTCTGAGGATAGGAGAAGTATTGTGTTGCATCAGTAAACTGCCAGACCACACACATCTAAAGGGTGTCGCAACAAGAACACAAGATTTAAATTTGGCGCCATTTATGTCGCTCAAACTCCATCCACCTCAATTCGTCACCGATATCAGCAAATTGGTGTCTCCAAATCCACTATGCAGCGAATTCTGACGAAAGATTTGCATCTTCATGCATACAAAGTTCAATTGACTCAGGAACTGAAGCCAGCTGAGGCCCATTTCCATCTTGATGGCTTCGTCAATATGCAGAATTGTCGCATTTGGGGTGTGGAAAATCCTCGAGTGATTCACGAGAAGCAAATGCATTCTCATCGTGTCACTGTGTGGTGTGGATTTTGGGCTGGAGGAATCATTGGACCTTTTTTATGAAAATGAGGCATGTCAAGCGCAAACAGTCAATGGTGTTCGGTATCGTGAAATGATAATCAGTTTTTTCGTGCCTAAAATTGAATGTGGAGCGCATGTGGTTTCAATAACACGGCGCCACATGTCATACAGCCAGAGAAACAATTCAATTGCTGCATCAGTCATTTAAATCTTGCGTTCTTGTTGGAATAATGACTCGCCAGAGTCCCCCAAAATCTCTTGGTTGGGAGGTTCTTATGCATTCATCTTATGGTCCGAAACTGGCACCAAGTAATTACTATCTGTTGCCGTCTATAGCGAATGATTTTGCTGATGAAAAGTTCACCTCAAGACAAGCTTGTAAAAATCGGCTGTCACAATTTTTGTCTAATAAGAATGAGAGCTCTTGCAAGAGAAGTAATGGAATTACCCTAAAAATGGCAACAAATTATCGAGCAAAACGGTAAATATTTGACCCAAATCACATCATTTTAACTATGCTATATAAAGTCGTCAATGTAATACAAAAATACTACAGAATAACAAATTCTTTTTCATCCTATGAATGAGATATGGGAGAGATTCTCACATTCAATGAGCTGACACTACGCATTCTATTTTTAGACTCACTCAACGAATCCTACAGTTTACAAACGCCACAATTTGGGAAGCATTTACTAGATATGTGGATTGGTTGACAACTCGAAGTGTGCGTCAGGCACACCGAAATGGTAGTAATGGATGGCTGTATCGGGGACTGAACCCGATATCGCGCAAACGATAGTCGCGTGATGCCACGGTCAATTATCAATACACATACCTATACATGTATCTTATAAATTTTCGAATTTAAAATTAGGATCGGATTTAAAGTAAAAGGTGAAATTGTAGTTGGAGATGAAATTGAAGTTGAAGGTAAAGTTGAAGTTGACGTTGAAGTTGAAGTTGGAGTTAAAGTTGGAGTTGAAGTTGGAATTGATATTGGACTTGGAGTTGGACTCGGTATTGGAGTTGGAGACGAAGTTTAGATTTCAGCAATTGCGTAATTGGAGCCTAAATTACCTAAATCCAGCAGAATTCCACAGTTCTTATAGAATATAAAATATCAAACAATGGTTTGACTGATTAGAAAAGATGAGCCGAAATTATTTGTAATTCTTCGCCCTGCCTAACTAAAAACCAACCAAACTAATGATCGGCCATCTAGGTAAGTTCTTGTGGATTTATTATTCATTTTCATAATTTTCTGACTGCAAAGCCAAATAATAAATAGAAGTTAGTAAGCAATTTTTATAGCTGTCGATGTAGTGTTATTAGTAATGAACTTTTTCCTAATAATAAACCCCGTCTACAACATTAACGTCCAATAATACTATTTAAGATATCTTGAACAAATATGAAAAAAAAAATAATTTACTTCTTTGATAATAACCGGTTAACCGCATTTAATGATCTTCCGAAATATTTCGAGTAGACCTTTCCCACTCCTATCCAAAGACATGACAATAGTTTTTATGTCAATTTTGTAGATAGAATTGGGTAAATTGCAACTGATAAACGTGTAATACGTTCTAAAGACAAACAAATGAAAAATAACTACACACATAACATCAAGTTTACCACAACGTTTGAAATCGTAACAACCTAAAAATAATTCCATGATTCAGCAATATTTTTAATTCTCGCCTCAGTTTTATTCAAAACCACATTAGCGGCCATTGGGTTAAGATTTTCGTACATATTGCAGAACGTTAACCAGGAAGAAAATCAGACCAATTAGAGCTAATATACGAATATCGAAATCATAAGGTTTCTGTTAATATCGAAAT
>JAHXMU010025469.1:0-15283 GCA_019455685.1 Philornis downsi
TGGCGTTGCCAGATGGGTCCGTCGAATATGGGCAACCCTGTATTTACCAACAATGATGAGGTGGAGTCTGCGGTTGATGGCTATTTTAAGGAATTGGTCAGTTCTTACTATAAACAGGGTATAGAAGCTATTACATAAAGAAAACTCGACCTAAAAGGATATTACATTGAAAAATAAAGAAAATATTTCCCAACTTTTTTGTGTCTTCCTAGTCAGGCCAGCTAGTTTGGGACTGTACATCTGTCCACGTGTTTGTTGAAAGCACGTTAGATACTGCACCTTTTGAAGTATGCTTCGTAATCATAGGCGGGTTATCTCCATAATTAAGAAAAGTGTATGAATAGAACAAGACTTCCTCATACAAGACCTGAACCCACTTCTGGAGAAGTTGGCAGAATTTGTTCACTAACTTTATCATTTGCTTTTTAATTAAAAGTCATATTCGGTGGTGTGTATAGATATTGAAAGAACTAGCTCAACACAACACAGCTGTAGGCGTAATTTTTGAAAAATATTCAAAAAGTTCAAGTCCTTACGTCGCATAAATTAGATATGGGATAGTTTCTCCCGTTCATTGAGTTTACATGCATTCTATTTTTAGATTCATTCAACGATATTTAGGGTTTAACAAACATTTGCGGATGTCGGAGGTTGAAAAAAAAAGAAAACATTTATTAGACTTACTTCAACTGCTCGAAGCACATCGAGGTGATTGCCGTTCAAATAATGATAGGTGGTTGTGTCGGGAATTGAACCCCCGATAGCGTCGCGTACCATTACGGTCGCTCACGGTACCACTTTTAAAAATTTCTAATTATCAGTATTTTTTTAAACATTTGCAGCAGTTAGTACAAAAAAAATTCATTACCTTTGCATGATATTGAAGGCTTTATTTAGCATAGTTAGAGCGGTTCGACTTTGTACAAATATGCACCGTTTTATTCTATAACTTGTTGTCATCTTGAAGGTAGTTCCATTATGTCTCTCTCATAGAAAGCTTGTCCTTGTTGGCAAAAAGCTGTGGTAGCCGAATTTCAGGCATGTTTTTAACCGACAAGATCATTCGACATAGACAGGAACAGGTGGTAGTCACTTGATGCCAAGTCCGCACTAAAACCTCTCAACCAGGTTCCCGGACCTTTTGCCGTGTTGTCCTTATGAAGTACATTTCCCCTGCCATTGTCCACGATTGCTTCTTATTGACGGTTCAATTGTTAATAGTGCAGTAGATGAGTAGTACTCATAGTAAATGATTCCCTGTGAATCCTAAACAGCAAAAGTTTTCTGATATTCAATCCTGTCTTGATTACAGTTCGCGCCGGCTTACCGCTATTGGACCACTTGGCGTTGTCGTTTGTGACCCACTTTTTATCACCAGTCATAATCCACCCAAGAAATATATCGTTTTAATTGCAATTCAGCAGCGATTTGCAGATAGATATTCGATCCTTGAGGTTTTGTTTCGTTAACCCATGTTGCACCCATATATTACGCTTCTTTTTGTACCCAGCCTTATTCAAGTGGTTCCAAACGGTTTTTTATGCAAGGTTTAGCTTCCAGGCAATCGAACAGTGCAAAACGGTTGAACTTGATGTTTGACATCAAAGTTACGGGAACGGAATCGACAAAACCGAAATTGCGCATGATTGGCTATTTCAGTATTAGTATTAGGACCATAAACTTTGCCTTTATCAAAGAAAAGCTATAATACTCGTGTATGACTGGTGTTCATCTTCGATGCGCACTCAAACAATAGGGAGTCAAGCAATCACAAAAGTAACTTAGTTGTTTTCTCACCACGAAATCTTATCTTTCTGACGCCATCTAGTATTACACGATCAAATTTGTACAACGCGAGATACAGGGAACTAAGACCACCTATTGAAAGAACAATGGATTTCTTTTTCTCCATCTTATATTACTAATAGCTGTACATTTTTTTTGAGACAGTTGTTGAAAAATACAGGGAGGAGTTACTTCCGAAAGAAAATAATAATAATAATAATTATTATTATAATAATAATAATAAGTCTATAAATAATTTGTACAAGTTGTAACATGTTTTTAAATGTTGTACGTGAGGAAGCCGTGTTTCTTTTATGAGTTGAGTTAGGACATCATTTACAGGCCAATTGGCTGAAAAAATCATAAGTAGCAAAGTTGATCCAGTGTGAATAGACTCAAATATTAAAAAATTAAGAGCATCTCTGAAAATTTTAAATTTTTTCGGTATTTTCCTAAATTTGATTCATTAATTAAAAACAACGTACGTCAGAAATTGGTAAACGTGATAGGAAGCCAAATTCAAATTCATAAAGATTTAACTCTACAGCCCTAATAGAGGGAGGGGTTGTCATTGAAAACCGTCGTTTCTTCGAGAAACGAGCTACACTAATGTATTATATATGACGTGAGAATGTTTTCGGCATTCCCATATATCTTTGAACAAATCGGCACATTATCCCAAGCACTGAGAATCACAGTTCATATTGGTTTGTAGACATATAAGCTCCAGTCAAGCCGAACATTTGGTGTATTTTGATAGAAATTCTTCACTAAAAAAAAGTTCTCAGTAACTCCACCGGATATTTTTCCCGATATTTCGTAAACAACTTGGTTAGAACTAGTTTTCAAACAATAGAAATTACAATTAAAATTTTTTCCTTATTTCGAAGTTCACAGCAATTGGAAATTGCTTCAAATTTTGTCAATTTTTACGAATTAGGATCCTTCACCTCTTGGATGAAAAAATGTGAAGAAATGTGTGTAATATTTTTCACCTTCTTTTGATTAATTAATTCAAATTTTTGAATCTGTTTCGTTCCGTTCATTTTGATGTCAAAGATGCATCACCCGCTGGAATTCCAATTGTCAAAAATTTCGACATAGTACATGCCAAATTCTAGCCGACCTAACAAAGAAGACACGATAAAGTTGGGAACAATTTTCTTTATTTTTCAACATAATCTTAATAATCTTTTGGACTGGAGGAATCATTGGACCTTTTTTTATGAAAGTCGTGAAATGGTAACCAGTTTTTTCGTGCCTAGAATTGAAGAAATGAATGTGGAGGGCATGTGGTTTCAACAAGACGGCGCCACATGTCATACAGCCAGTGAAACAGTTCAATTGCTGCATTTAAATCTTGCGTTCTTGTTGGGACATCCTTTAAAACCCACCAAGAACGCAATATTTAAATGCAGCAATTGAACTGTTTCTCTGGCTGTATGACATGTGGCGCCGTCTTGATAAAAAAAAGGTCCAATGATTCCTCCAGTCCAAAATCCACACCACACAGTGACACGTTGAGGATGCATTTGCTTCTCGTGAATCACTGGAGGATTTTCCTCACCCCAAATGCGACAATTCTGCCTATTGACGAAGCCATCAAGATGGAAATGGGCACCGCCACTGAAGATGATTTTATGGGCAAAATCAGCATTTTCATGTCGTCTCTCCAATACCCAATTAACGAACTCCCTTCGCTGTCCATCGTCTGCTGGCTTCAGTTCCTGAGTCAATTGAACTTTGTATGCATGGAGATGCAAATCTTTCGTCAAAATTCGCTGCGTAGTGGATTTGGAGACACCAATTTGCTGAGCTCGGTGTCGAATTGAGGTGGATGGAGTTTGAGCGACATCATCACGTATAGCTGCGACATTTTCGGTCGATCGACCTGGTCGAAGGCGCGTTGTTGTCTTTACATCACTAACAGACCCAGTTTTGACAAATTTATCCATTAGTCTCTTTTGGAGCATTATTGTGACCCCAAATTGATCGCAATTTGCAAACTGTAGCCGAAAAACTTTCACCATTTTGGTAAAATACTTTCACAATGAGAATACGTTGTTCATTCGTGTAGCGCTCCATTTTTACTAACCTCGTACCTTCTACTAGCAGACAATAACAATTGTTCAAACGTCGAACAATGACACTTCGAATGGCGCCAAATTTAAATCTTGCGTTCTTGTTGGGACGCCCTTTAGTTCGATACACTTTTTCGTTTAAACTCTGCCATCCAATATTTTACAATCGTAAATGAAGGAGCAGACTTCCCCAGAGTAGAATCTAGCTTTGTTTTAATATTGGTTGGACGAAGACCTTTCAAATGGAAACATTGAATCACATAAAGGTGACCAATTTTTGTCATGTTTACAAATTCACTGAAATCGTTTACTCTTGATGGCTCAAATAAAAATATTAAACAAAGTGTCGCCTTAACTTAATACATGTGTTTGATAACGTTGCCACTTTTTACCTAAATAATCTTTCTTTTCAATCTACTGGCACGTCAGGTCGGCTAGTTTTGGAAGCGCCCTAGTAAATATCACTAAGTTCGATCGTTGAGAGATATACGAGTCACTTGAGTTGACGCAGAAAAATCACATGGATGGAATTTTCAACTGCGAATCGCTTTGTGAGTTATTGCTAAAGTGGATGGCCGCAATACCAAATTAAAAGAGTGGTGCTCGAATTGTGGTGAGCAGGTGCAAATAGTGGCCAAGTCAGGATTAGTGATTAGAAAGGTTTTGCTGTGTGCGGTCAGCTTTGACCAATAGGAGAGAGATTGTTTTTCGTCGGGACAATGCTGGACCACACACATTGACAGTGTTTTGCAAAATGCTCCGGAAGGTTGCTTGGTGGATTCTTATGCATCCAACTTATAGTCCGAATGTGGCACTAATTGATTACCATATATGCCTGTCTAGAATGATTTTGCTGGTGAAAAAATTGGATGAAAAACAAGGATTTCTATGTAAGACAAGCATAGTGGAATTACCTTCAAAATGGCTACAAGTTATTGAATAAAACGTTGCATATTTACAAAATATCATTCTAACTATGCTAAATAAAGCCTATAATTGCATGTGAAACTGAAAGATTTTTTTTCACTACGCTGTATACAAATTCATCCATTTTTTGTTTTCGAAAGTAAAGTTAAATAAAACATACATAAAGCTATGACTTCGATACAACTTTTAAAAGTTGTATCATTATAATGATTTGACCTTGCCATTATAAACCATGTTATTTGTATGATCGCCTCTGGATTGGTTACAGCAGAGGATCCTTTTGAGGTAGTTTTCGACAATTTGTTTGCGCGTTTCGGGCGCTACCTCGGCGACAAATTGACGAATGTTGATTTTAAAATGCTCCAATGTTTGGGGTTTATCCACATAAATAGGGTCTTTGACGTGGCCCTACAAAAAAAGTCCAACGGCGTCAAATCGCATGATCTTAATAACCAATTGATGTCGCCAAAACTTAAAATTACTTTTTGTGGAAACTTCTCATGCAATAAAGCCACAATCAGTCGTATTGAACTACGTTTGAATCACCACTTTTGTAGTAAGTTCTAACTATTTCTATGCGTTCTTTGGCAAACATTTCACCAAATAAATAATACTTCAGATGACAGGTATTTAACAGCTGTTTTAGCTCGGCGTTAAAGCTCGGCGGTTTTAAAACCACTAAATGGATATGCCTATATGATTATAGAGCAAAACTCTAAAACAACTCTCGAATCTGAAACAATCTTATTGAAAGCAGTTGTATGTAATGCAACTTTCACCCTCATTTGAGAAAAAGCGGAGAATTACGATGATAGCAACTTTTTAACAACTCGGTTTTTATAACTTTGTTGTTCTCTTTACTTTTGTAATTTCAGTTGGAATTTCTACAATATTTTAGCATAAAAGTTAAATATCCGATTACCAATCGGCAATACAGTTAAGTTTATATTAAGTTTTAATGTAATTCATCTCCTCACACGCGATTTAACCGGACAAAATATATGTTGTCTATCATTTGCGAAAATGAAAAATGTTGGTAGTCACTTGGCGGTCACTTTTTTACTATATAGGGATTTGAGTTGACATCCTACCGATTTAAAAGCGACAATCACGGGAATGCCATTTCGGCATTCGTCACCTGTTTATTAAATGATTACATTGTTGGGAGCTTCTGCAACTTATCAAAGTAATAAAACCAAACTTGGCGACTCATTTGTATGGAGGACATGTGAAAATATGGAACGATATGAACGGTTTCCTGTAAGATTCATTCCTGAGCCAACTAAATAATATCTGATAACTCATTTGTATGGGAGACATATGAAAATATCGAACGACATGATCGGTTTTCTGTAGGGTCCAATCCTGAGCCAGCCAAATCATATTGGATAAATAGAATCAAATTCCAGTATAAATTGTATTCTGTAGAAGCGGTTCCTTTTACAAAAAGCCTACAATATAACAAAACATGGGTTGACATGGGTCATCTTCAATAAGGTTGGTGTGTGACTCAAACAAAATATGTGCGCATAGTTTAGCTAAAGTCAAAATGAAACGGAAGCTTTGATAAGTGATTGTGCTGGACTTGAATGACTCTGCTACTGTAGAGATTTATTCAAAAGTGGGAAAATATTCCCTATCTCTCACAGAATTAGTTCCCGGTTCAAATATATCATATGTGCTAAACATAACCTAATTTCATTAAAACCTGCGGTGGATGGAAGCAGTAAGTTGAAGATTTGCCGTTCCATTTGCATGAGAGTCTTATTTCAAGACTTGGATCAACATAGTCTATTTTCAACAGGATTGGTCCTAAGTTGAAATAAAGTATGTATGAAAAATATATTTAAATCATAAGAAAAACTGGATGCTCACATTGTTTGGAAAATATTCACATAGAATCAGTCGTTTGTTGTGAGCGATAACACTGAATTTGTCCGTTTGTTTCCTGTTTCAAACCACCCGAAAGTGCGAATATCGAAACAAATCTTTTTCCACAACATGCCTATGCTATAAGAAGAATGCATCCCTATAATTTCATGTTTTTAACTTTATCAGATTGTTCTGATAATGCAACAATTTTTGTGTTATCCCTTAATAGTACGAATTCCGTAAAATTGCCTTTTACAGTGCGGCTATACCGTAAAAAGAGTATACAGCGTCGTTTCAACTTCAACAGTTTGTTATGAGCTGTGGTAGTGTTTTTGTCCCCTTTATAGCCTAAATTATTTCTCTCTTTATCGTGCACCTTTTCCGAAATGAGTACATTAACTTTGAAGACTTTAGCATCAGACTTTTGTAGAATGTGATATTTTAAGTTTCGTAAATTTTTTACCCATTCTGTCCCACAAAAGTACGAATTTCGAAAAATCGATTTTTGCCGCGTGCCATTGTTGTAAGATTATCACAAATAATGACAACAGTGTTTTATCCTCTCATCCTTATTTTACTATCTGATAGCACGAATATCTCAAAATGATTTCTTATCGCCCGCTTAATCTAAAAGAATTCGTGGATTTAGATGCCAACGTTGCAGTCTATGGCACCATTTTTACAAGAATTTTGGAAAAATGTTTTTTGTGATACAGGAAGTAGAACTAAGCCGTACCAGATTTACCTCCCATTTCCCCGTTTTAACCTATAAAATTGTCGAAACCTTTATGCTTATCGATTGCATAAGTCGTTAGTCAATCAGTTGGTAAGATAACAATTTTATATTCATATGAGAAACTTTTATAGTTTACGTCAGCAAACGAATACATTTGCACTTAATGTGATGTAGGCGACAAAAGTAAAGAAAAGGACAAAAAGGAAATGCGGATATAAATTTGGACAACAAGTAAGTGAAAAGTAAGAAATCCAGAAGGAACGGAGAAATGGAGGCTTGATCATACTTAAAGAAAGGATCTGGTGACAAAAATAATGAAATTATTGAATTGATTGTAAAAACAAAAGTCTTCGTTAATAAAGGAGGAAAGGAAAGAAGGAAGTGTCAGAGATGGGACCATAAAAGTATAGAAAATGAACTAATGAACTTAATTCTACTACCACAATTCCCAAATTCATTGCAGATTTTATGCACACCTTTTATTCACCAATATATTACAATAAATTATTCAAATAATTTATTTCATTAATCGTGTAGCTTTTAATGTCTCTGTTTAAAGGATTACAAAACCTACTAATCATTAATAATTCTAAAAGTTAACATATGGTAAATCGTATTTTTTTTCTTTTAATTACAGGTTTTGTTGTTGCTGAGACCAAAAACAAAAGGAAAACACACATTTCAATTATGCATCAACTACTTTTACTTTTATTGGCACTGCCTTCGTTTATCACAGGTGGACCAATTTCCAATCCAGAAATTGCCACCAAAACGGGTAAAACTAATAACATACAACAACAACAGCAAAATTACAACAAACCCAATATACAAGATGCTCATCTCAATCAATTGAGCGTTTATGCCACTAACTTTGATATGATCACCAATGATCAAAATTCGGGTAATTCAAATGAGAACAACTTCAAGCCGTCCTATAAATTACCTGACATGGAAACCAACTTTTCCCCCCTGCATAACAGCAATAGCATTGCACCCGATTTGTCACGTCATCATATAGCAGGACCTACGCCGGTGTTAATGCAGTATCTGCCGCAAACCATAGCGGGGGAGGGAGGAGTGCAATATTTGCAGTTGATACCCACAAGACCTTTAATTGTGCCCATAAGCCCATATTTGGCCGGTCATAATGCCGCTCAGTCTTTGGCATATCAACAGCCTATAACTGCACCCAATCATGTAGAATTCGCTCCACGTCCTACAGCTGTGCTCAGTGCTATGCCCGTAAATATGCCACCACCAGCACCCACCTCTTTGGTGGAGGTTCCTGCTCCTCCCTTACCCGCCTATGGTGTTCCCTCATATGCAGGCCATATACAACAGCCTTATAAGCAAAACTTCCGCATTAATCGAGAGACCAAAGACAAACAGGTGCTGGGTCCAATAAATCTGAGTTTGAATATGAATGAGTATATACCGGGACCTCAAACACAGGCTCATTCCACATTCCTACGAGGACGGCCTTAGAATGAAAGGACGAATGAGCTGTTATAGACAGAGGCCATTAACCAAATATCATAATATTAAACGCATAGAATTTAAGTCAATTTATTTGTTTAACTTGTTTGTATGCATATTTATTTGCAATGAAACTAAAAGAAACGATGCAAGTTGAAACCTTTTATATGAGCTAGAGAAAATGACGAGATTTGCCAATAATAAAGTCTTGATGATAACTCACAGCATTGATAATTTATGGTCTTATTGCATTCGTTGCTTTCATAAATACTCAGCTTGACTGAATTGAATTGTAAAGACGGTCCTCCAGTGAACTTGAAGATACGTTAGATTAGTTATTAATAGTAATTGTGTTAACTAGCCAATATCAGGTAAATTTAGAATGGTGTCTGAAAACATATACGATGACACAGTGGTTTGATGGTGGTACAAAATTCTAATTTGTATTACTTAAGATTACGGTAGGGCTTTGTGGAATCAATCCTTTATAAATAATTTTAGTGTCATAAATATTGGTATGAGCAAAAGAAGGGCAGATTATTGGAAGAGCTGATAGTACTAATAACACTGTGGAACAAAGTTGAGACTTCTGTGTTAATTGGGTTTAGTTCTTATTTATAGGTTAAATTTAGAACCATTGCTGCAAATTCATGTCTATCAAATATTTGCGAGGTGTCTGACTGACTGACGACCTGGCTGACTGGCATGATAGCTAATTGACTGAATCATTAATCACGGCCCTGTCCAAATGGCTCATGCTATGGTTATGAAATTTGGACAGTAGGTCGACAATACAATGTGGTCGCATATTAGGAAGACGTTTCTGAATATCCTTCTTACTGGATGTTGAAAAGACTAAAAACAGGTACTAGGACGATCCCAAAACTGGCCAACCCGGCGTATAGGGGGTGCCAGTAGTTTGGAAAAAAATCATTTTTGTGAAAAGTGGCAACCTTATAAAACATATGTTTTAAGTTTCAAGGCGCCACGTTATTTAATATAGGTATTTATATTTGAGCCAGCAAAATAAACGATCTCAGTGAATTTTTAAACATGGAAAAAATTCGTCACCTTTATGTAATTCAATGTTTCCATTTGAATGGTATCAGTCTAAACAATACCAATATCAGTATCTGAGGAATCTGCTCCTTCCTTTACAACTGTAAAATATTGGGTAGCGGAAATTAAATGAAGCCGTACGAGCTGCCAAAACGAATTGAATTAGAACACAAAGGAGGATATGTTTTCAGCAAATTCCATCATATCAGCAGGAGCAGACTTATCTATCATTGGCAACTGCTATTTTGAAGATGAATAAATCTTCGTGTTTCTATATTTCGTATTGTCCATTTAACATGTCTTGTCCTGATGGACTGTTGTAATAATGTGGTTTGTTTAAAGCACAATAGTCGGCTGCTAAATGTACACTCTTATGTCTACTAACTAATTGTTGACTACTTAGTGGTTAATTTGGGATTTCATTTAAAATGTACCCTACATTTGTGAGTCGATAATATTGGTGGTCTGCTGTTAGCATAGCATTTTTAGCAAGTTTGTTACATTTTGTATTTTAAGAGTTTTTGCAATATCTGGAATCTTTTTAGTTACGTTATATATTTAATAGTATCTCATTTACATTCAGTACATTTAATACATTTACTGTCTATAGAATATTTAACACCTTCCCGTAACTCTTGTAATTTAGTAACTTCAGAAACTTTTGAATATTTCTTTGTTATCTGTAGGATTTTCAGTAATTAAAGTAATTTCCGTATTTTAAAATTTTTGGTATTAGTAGTATTTTTAATATCTCTAGTATCTTTAGAATTTTTAATATCTTTAGTATCCGTAGTATGTTTAGTATCTTTATTATCCTTAGTACCTTTAGTATCTTTGTAGTATTTTTTGTATCTTTAGAATCGTTAATATCTCTGGTATCTTTAGTACCTTTAGTATTTTTTTATCTTTAGTATTTATTATTTATTTATTATTATTTATTATTTATTATCTTTAGCATCTTTAGAATATTTCTTCTTCTCATTATGTGGCGACTGGTACAGACAGCCTTATTTATTATACGCCACCCGTAGAAAATAATTCCAAGCGCTTCGATCTTCTGCGCTTCTCCTCCAATTCCTCACACCAAGCTTCGATAGTATTTCAAAAACCTGGTCCTTCCAACTGAATTTTGGTCGCCCTCTTCTGCGTCGTACATGAGTTCGTTGTCGAAAACTTTCCATGCCGGAGCATTTGAGTCCATCCACACAACATGACCCAGCCAACGCAATCGCTGTATATTAATGCGTTTGACCACGTCGATGTCGGCATATAGCTCTTCTTGCTCATTGTTCATGCGACGCCGATACTCTCTGTTAACGATGTTAGGTCCACATATTTTCCGGAGTATTTTTCTCTCGAAAACTGTCAGTACTGATTCATCCGCTTGCGTCATAACCCAGGATTCTGCGCCTTGTAACAAGACGGGTAAAACCAACGTCTGGTACAGTCGGATTTTTGTTTGTCGAGGGATGGCTTTATCATTGAATCGCTTGCGTAGCCCGTAGTAGCATCTGTTAGCAAACAATACTCTCCTCTTTACCTCCATGCTGACATTATTCGTTTTGTTTGCAGCGGAAACGAGGTAGATGAATTCTTCCATCATTTCGAAATTATAGTTGCCAACGTTCACACAGCGTCCCAAACGAGTAGACTCTTTGTTCGTTCAAACCAATAACTTTGTTTTGTCCTCATTTATCATCAGACCCATTTTCGCTGCTTCCTTCTCGGTGAGAAGGCTGCAGTAACATCTCGCAGTTTTCACCCAAAAATATCTATGTCATCTGCACATGCGAGTAATATGTGGCTTTTATTAAATATGATACCAGTCGTGTTAACTGCAGCTTTCCTCATAATCATCT
Organism: Philornis downsi; assembly: GCA_019455685.1. Taxonomy (NCBI): domain Eukaryota; kingdom Metazoa; phylum Arthropoda; class Insecta; order Diptera; family Muscidae; genus Philornis; species Philornis downsi. Next base: position 11,796 of record JAHXMU010025469.1, read on the forward strand.
CTAACAGTATGTTGAAGATCCTCGGACGATGTGAAAAGGCTCGCTTAGATCTTTGCCTATCTTTACTGAAGACTTCATGTCAGTCAGTGGCCTCATACAGTTTTTGTCGTTTCGTCTATCGAAGGCAGCTTTATAATCGACGAAAAGATGGTACGTGTCGATTTGTTTTTCTTGGGTCTTCTCCAGAATTTGTTTTAGTGTGAATATGATTTAATAGATCTAAAGCCACATTGATAAGGTCCAATCAGGTCAGCTAGAAACGGCTTTATTCTTTCATATATCACACTCGGTAGGACCGATGGGCAATGGGTAAAAGACTGAAACCGCGATAGTTTTTAGTATATTTAGCTTATTTTTTTATATTTAATGTTAGTGTTTTCACTACCTACGGTATCCCTTCAATATCTGTGGTAACTTTAATGCCATTAGTATTTTAATTGCCCAGGATCTTTAGTATTTTTGTACCTTTCATATCCGTATTAACCACAAACTATTTAATAGTTTGGTATCTTTAGTAAATTTAGTACTTTTATCTTTAGTACATCTATTATCTTTACTACTTTTCATCGATTATGCTCGTGTCACCTCCAATTTTTTCCTTTTGTTTATTAATTTACAACTGACTGCATTTTCCTCGGCATTTAACATTTACGCTTTCAGTCAAGATGTCTTTCCATAAATTTTAACACTTTGTCTGTCTACCTATAAATAGCGAATTACTAGTAAATGCATGCCGAATAGTTCATCTCCGATAAATGTGGGTAATTTTTCTGATTCAAATGTTCAATTGATGATGATTAGTATTATATTATTTTTACAGCCGCAACAATGTTACCATTTTTATGAGCATTTCAATTTTATGAAGCGGAAATATGAATCTGCTAATTATCTGTTGAAAATCATGTGATTCCGTCTGCTGTGTAATGACTGGTTCAGACGTCGAACGATTAAGAGCACTCCAAATAAAATTAAATCTCCTATTATGTGCTTCAATAATTTCAATATATTTCAAGTCGTTTGCAATTAATGCAAAATAGGCTTCATGTGATTTTGATTCGGGATAAAGTTCCATTAATGCGTTGAAGGCTTAATGCTTTACACGCACGCACTGATGTTAATGGCTTGTGGAGTCAAAGGTGAAATTGAAAATGTTTAAATTATTTCAAACTTATGTTTGTGATGTTGCTTCTTTGGCCTATTTTACATTTTGTTTTTATAGTTAGCCTTAAAACAGCTTGAGAGCATAGATAGGCAATGGTAACTTAATGACAAATAATTTTTAATTTATATTTTTTTAAATATTTGTTGTCATTAAAAAAAAAAATGCAACAAATTGCTGTAATTCCAAAATGCAATTAAATGGAAGAAGTTTCTTGTTGCTCTAAATGAAATTATAGCTACAGAATGAAAAATGCAGTGAGTTAAGTTTAACATATGGAGGCAGACGTTAGCAGCACGTGGAACTACAAATAGTCTCCTGCACCCTTCATTAGATGCAATATGATATACTCCAAAGGCTGCAGAATAGTGTACGTCTGGAAAATTTCCATCGACACTTCCGATTTATATTTTCCAACAATAAAATAAGGTTGTGGTTAGCCTGATTTGCAAGAAAATTCATATTAACAAAAATATGTGTTGGGAATTTTTCTTCGTAGAGCAGCTCGGACTATGGAGTCACATTTGAGCATAACGCAATTTTTGTCACAGTTATCATCATTGAATGGAGGCCAACGTATTTTTCAGAATTTTTTCAATAATTTTGTCATCGATTCGTTAATTTAAACAAATATCTAGCGGTGCTGTGCCTTTCTTAAAGGCTTGATTATTGAAAGATTCCAAAAAATATCCGTTTTATCAAAAAAAAAAAAAAAAAAAAATAAATAAATAAATAAATAGAAAAATATCGAAATATAATAAGAGTTAATTTCTGACACGGTCATCTCAGTGACCATGTTACAGCGTTCTTTTTTTTCATGAGAAAAAAAACTCCACAAGACACGTGAAAAAATTAAGCGCCGTTGCCAGCTTTTTTCTGTTGGTTTCCAATACTGAAATTGGAATAACTTATTATAATACAAAAATATACATTATTACAATTTCAGTGTTGGAAACTAATAAAAGAAATTGACTTTGTCACATAAAAAAATATATTCGCGAAAAAACATAACACTGTTTGGTGGAAAAATTTAGCTTCAAATCTCATAGACCATTTTTTTATATGAAATTTCGCAGCGTAAAGTCAGCTTAGTAAAAAGCCTGCATGAAAAGTTTGCTATACAAGAACTGCATGCAGTTTTGGATTAATGAGAATTTTAAGTGTCTTTTAAACAATCATACAATTTATCCATTAATTAAAAACCATTTATAGTGCAGTATTGTAATGACATCGGAAAGAGCCATGCCAGCTCCTATACTTTTTAAAAATGCTGCATCAACTTTTTATGTAGCTGTTAAAAATTCTAAAAAAAATATAAATTGTCTGTGGAAACAGGTAAGATTGACATATTACATAAGAAAGGAGAACCTTTTTGACACACCTACTTAGAAATGGAGAAATTTGTTAATTAGGAAACGAACTTGTTCATACAAGAACATACTGATTTTCTAGTATTTTTACCATTTATTGGTTAATTAAAAGCAGTACAGCATATTATTTGATAGATGCGGAAAAGAATCCAATTTCCATTTTCGATGCATTTGAAAGGTACCGCAACAGTTGAGGGCATTGCTATTGAAATATGCCGAAAATATGATTTTGCATTGGAAAAGTTAGATAAATCGATATGTTATGTATTAGAAGAAACCGTTTTTGACTTGCACATTTAACTGACGATGAGTTGGTACACACCATTAATGCCATTTTGGCCCGCAGTCCTTGGTGGTGCGCATATAATCTTCGTGCTTGGCCACTTATTTTTTGTAAAGACGTACAACGCGTTAATGTTATCTGCATTGAAATGTGTCTAATTTGAGCAGTGTGCTGAACTTTATAGCAGTTTCGTTCAGTTTAGAATTTTGCCGAAAATGTAACCGACATGATATGCGACCAAAGTCACAACAAAAATGAAACATCGTCCTAAATAAAAGCCATCAATACATACAAACTTCTCAAATTCATTGGATAGGCATCGCATTGCTATTAAAGTTTGGGGCATAAGATTAGGTCGCACCAAACTTCTAAAGAACAAAAAAATATATATTTAATTAGGGAAATTCGTATGGAGTTAAGTGAAATATTTAATGAAGATTTGTGAAATATTTCTATCTCTAAATTTCGTCCTTCGAAGCAAAATTCTTTGCAAAATTTCATTAAAGTCATGATTTTTGTGTCTGATTTTAGTTCAATTCTTTTGTAAGCTCTTTATAGCCACATATTTCGTTTTTATTATATCCCTCAGTAATTTAATTATAAGCTTTTCATAGCAGTTTTTGAATGGAATTTACAGGGTTGCCCATATTCGACGGACCCATGTTTTTTAAAAAAA
>JAHXMU010025470.1:0-21141 GCA_019455685.1 Philornis downsi
CGTATTGTTGTTGGAAAACCGTTAATAAGGAATACGATAAAAGAAGTGAAGAGAATACTTGCATTCTCTTCTATGGTTAGTAGTCGACTTAAGTGTAAAAGCGTTGCTCATATTTTATTCGAATATTGGTAATGGGCGAAGTTTCGATTAAATTTTTTTATTGCGGTTATGACATTTAGAATTCAAAACGGTTCGGTTAAATTTAGCAAAAATATATATTGAGAAAGGTCCAACATTAAGCAAATGCACAGTCGTTATTTCCAAGCCGGTAAGTAAATGCATACCTATATATGTTTGTATGTTTTAACGTAATGAGATTATTAAAGAGATAATTTTGGAAAAGGTGACTTAAATGAAAATACCTGTAGAGGATCAAAATTGTATGGGCGGAAACATTATCGAAAAAACATTATTAAAAAAAAAAGTTGTTGAAATACTCCTCCAAAAATAAAGATTTATTTGTTTTCTCAAAATGTTTAACTAAATATTTATTTAAAGCACATCCAAAAATTTGATTTCCTTAAAATAATATACTCAATATTAAACTTCAGGTGTATTCAGTTATAATAGAAATACAGAAATGTTTTAGAGTGTGCAGTGAAATAATTTTAAAACTAGTGCTGAAATTTCAGTCGGTTGAGTTGACTTACATAGGCATAAATTCACTCACAATCCTTTTGCATTGACGTTCGTATGATCTTATGGAAAAATAGTATGGATTAACGTATAACAAAACAAAAAATAAAACAAAATTATAACTTATCAAAGTTTTGCATTTAGAAATTATAGGGGAGCATTGATTTTTGTTAAATTGACCAACGAGCTAGACCATTTTTTTTTTTCGCAAAATTGAAGGCTGAAACAGATATAAAGTTTAGTCGCCCCGTTTACGAAAATCGGCAACTCGTTTGAGATGGCTAACACTCACAAGTTGTATAATCCGACTACACAAAAACAAACTAATCCCATTATTCAGTAACTTTGTTTCGATAGCCTGTGTGGATTATGTTATCGATACAGATGAGTTTGAGCTGTGTGTGTATTAGATATTCATCAAAAGCTAGTTACTAATGAAATTTCGTCTATTTTCATTTATGATTTTTACAATCCATTTTCTTGCAATTTGTTTGCTTACAAAATGCCATCAACAAATCAGCTGTTTTAAATGTCAATGCTGATGATGCTCAGAAATTTTCATGTTCTGTAAAGCTTGCATTTCTCCTGATCATGATGATTTGAGGAATGAATTGAATTCACTCCCATAAGAATACGAACAACTAAAAAGTTTTGACATACATATGCTCGACGTAAGAAAGGAGAGAAACTTTTTCTACAGGGACATTCATTTAGTGCTGCAACCAATCTAGAGCCGGTCATTTAAATTGTGTTTCGTACATAATGGCAAAGTCCAAGCATTATATTTCAATTCCAATTTTGATTTCAATTTCAATTTTATTCATCCAATACTTTGTTGTACAGAAAATGTATATAAAAATATGTTAGTGAGGTCAAATCGTACGATTTTTACAGCAAATAGCACTTATAATTTTATATAATCTGTTAGTAAATTTATGACAACAATGGAAAAGGAAAAGGGGAAAAACCTTTATATAATTATAATTATGGAAAATGGGTTTTCAAATATTTATAAAAAAATTAGTGTTTATAGTATGATTATTAACGAAAATAATCTGTTATAAGACAAACATTTTTAATTTGATAAATTTCAGATGGCGTTTCGTAGATCTCTGCATTCTCTCATGATTGCATAAGTAGAATTTGCAAATTTATTGAAATGATCATTATTCAATCTATTAATAAAATGTGTAAACATTTCGAACTCTGTTTCAAGATGTAATAATCTGGTTGAGAACCGCCAATTCTTTTTGTATATTATTTTAAGGCATTTATTCTGGATAATTTGCATCTTCTTTAAGTTGCTTTTGGCTGCAGTATACCATACCGGCGAAGCATATGACAGGATTGATCTAATGACACATTTGAATAATAGTTCTTTGTTTGTTCGGCTTAGAGGTGATCTTTTGTTTAGGAACGGCCTTAGTGCTCTTAAGGATGTAGTAGTTTTATTACACACTTGATCAATATGTTGACGGAAATTCAACTTCTTGTCTAAAGTTACACCGAGATAATTTACATGATCATTAATGTTTATGTAGTCGTTTTCGTAAATAATTTGGCGTGTTGGTATTCGCTTAGGTGATTTATTAAATGGAAAAATAATCGCCTGAGTTTTTCCGTTATTTATTTTAAATTTCCATTTTTTGAAGAATTTATTACAAACAGCTAAACTTCTCTCCATCTTTTTTAGTAAAGCGCTGGTTAGTTTGCTGGATGTAATCAGCGCTGTGTCGTCTGCGTAGTACGCCGTATCTATGAGTTTTGGGGGTTTAAAATCGGCGGTCTATATCGAGTACATAATCGGGGAAAGCGTTGAACCCTGAGGTAATCCGGCTGGATTTAACCTCGGCGTTGATTTCGAATTGTTTATAAATACCGTGTAATTTCGTAAGTTTATGAAATCAGCCATAATTCTACATATACCTATATATTTAGGGCATTATAATGAAATAAAAGTTTCATATCATAGCTTTATGTGTGTTTTATTTAACTTTACTTTTAAACCAAAAATAAGGGATAAAGTCACTTAAATATGGTTGAAAGTAAAAAATTTGTTTTTTAAATTGAATTTGAATACTTTCTATACTATTCTTAATCTTAGAACAATAAATATTTACTGAGTTTTTACTGAAACCTTACATTCGCAAAATAATTATTTTTTTTAAGTGAACATTATAACCCTAATTTAAATCATAAACTGTATTTATATAGCATAAACTTTTTTGAAACTTTTTTTAAAAAAAAGTCACTTAAATGTGTTTGAAGGGATAGAAGTTATGTTTTTTTTAATATTGGTATTAAATTTAAATACTGCCTATGTTACTTTATATCTTAGAAGAACAAATATTTACTGAATTTTTGTTAAAACCTTATCGAGGGAATACCCAAAGTTTCATCGAATCCCGGTTGTTGAGTACAATTTCTGTAGCTTCATGAGTTGACAAGGAATTATTCAGTATCAGCAGTATCATTGTTTGATGTTCTCCTATATTGATATCTGGTAAATTAAGTCTACAAAAATGAAAATTCCTTATGATACATTAGTTTTAGAAAGTTTACTTTCGCCAAATGTTAGTTATGACATTAAGGCTTCAAACGAGCAATTCGAAATTTAGTGCATGTAGTAAAAATTTAACCACAATAAGAAAAACCATTTGGAGAATATGCAGCCATGGCATTAAACTACCATTTTTGAATTTATATTAAGTTTTGTTTCTAATAACAGACTACATGCTGTGACCCTTACTTGTACGGGCATAAAAAGTACAAGTTCATACCGTTAACAAAAAAAAAAAAAAAAAAAAAAAAAAAAAATACGAGGTGTGCGTGCATTTACTTTTACTCATAAATCACTTTATTTTCACTATTCAATAGCATTTATGTGTGTTCATATCCGTTTATGATTTTTTTCGACTAACTAAAAGTTTCGAACTGGAAAAAAGTTTTAATTTGAGTTTATAACTTTTCATGGTGTCCGAAGTTTACAAATATTTTTTTTATGGACAGATATTGGGAAAATTCATCCTGCAGACAGCAAATAGTAGAATATACTACTGACTTAATATGAGAGGAGAGTACTTAAAATTATAATGCACAGTGAATATTTGGATGACTAAAATAAATGATGATGTATGATGTTATTAAATGTCATTAATTACGTATATTTTGAGAGGATTTGGCAAGGTATACAAAGCAAAGGGTTGCAATATGAGGTTATGTTTAAATTAGTTTTGATTATAATAAGAACTTTGACAAATTTACTAGCGGTTACTTCCGAAATTTTGCGGAACACGTTTTGTAAAAGACACGTTTTGTAAAAGACTTCCGATTGGAATTCTATAAATCGAATTTCAACCAATCGACTTTTTGTAGAAAAAAGTAGAAAAGTCGGAATCGACTTTTTTATTATAAAAAAGTTTTAAAGACGATTCTACGTCACCTTCCACTTATTTAACAAAGTTGAAAATCGACTTTTCATATAATTCAAAAATCGAAAAAACGATTTATTCGTTGTGAAAATGTCGAAAAATCGAATTTAATTCGCCTTTTCATATATTTAACAATGTCGAAAATCAACTTTCATATACTTGAAAAATCGATAAGTCGAAAAATTATGTTCTCAAATACATGAGAAAGTCGAAAAGTCTACTTTTTAAGTGTTGGTAAAAATCGAAAAGTCGATTCTGGGTCGCCGTTTAATTGAGCAAAATTGAAAAATCGACTTTCGACGTTCCGGTAATTTTGATGTCAAAGATACACTTCGTTTCGGAAAGTAATTGTCGAAGATGCTGATAGAATAATGGAAATAGACAAGTCTAACCTTGTGTAAGCATCGTTGCGATCTAAAAATCGTTTGGAACCACTTCAATAAGGTTTGTACGCGTTAACCCAAAAAAATCTCAGCGCGGTTTTAAACAGGAATGAAATGGCATTGAATTCAGCTAAATTTGGCAAAAATCATGAGTTCTGAGAACGAAAATGGATTGCAATACTATATGCGTATGGTATACACATACAAATTAATCGATTTTTTAAAATTTAGTTTGGCCCTTTAAAAAACATATACATATATAAAACTAGCCGACCTAACAAAAAGCTCACAAAAAAAATCTTTTACCACTGAGCCATTTTTTGAAGTTTGGAAATAGAAAATAGTAAGAGAGAGCTAAATCTAGCGAATAAGCTGCGTGATGAAGCAATTAAAACTTCAATTAATTAATTTTGCCCATCGCAATAGTGGATGTGTGAACTGAAGCATTGTATTGATGAAACAACCCTTTCTTTTTACCCAAATGCGTTCTTTTTCCCACAATTTCATCACCTAAATGATGCAACAAATTAGCATAATTAGCGCATTTAAAAAAAAACCTCGCCTGCAGATGCAACGGTCTTCGCCATTTTTGGACACGATTCCCCCATTTCCAGCCCTTTGATCCGACTGTTTTTTTTGTTTGAGGTGTGAAGTTGTGGACCCATGTCTCACCCATGGTTAAAAATCGACGCATAAATTTGGCTTTATAGCGGTGAAATATCACAAAAACACTATCCTGAAATATTTTTACGCCGCTGTTTTTGCTCTATTGAAAGCCGGCGCGGCACCCATCTTGCATACAGCTTTCTTGTCTTCAAATCTTCGTTTAATATACGATGTATTGCAATTTTTGAAATGCCTGTCATTTCAGCTAGATCACGCATCTTAAGTCTTCGATCATCCAATACCATTTTGTGGATTTTCTTAACCGTGTCTGTCAGGGACCCCTTCATTGGTCAACCACTACGATTTTCATCTTGGCAACTCGTACGGCCTCGTTTAAACTCTGCTACCCAATATTTTACAGTCGTAAACAAAGGTGCAGACCCCTCCAGAGTTGAATCTACCTTAGCTTTAATATTGGTTGGTTGGACTGAGATCTTTCAAATAGAAATATTGAATTACATAACGGTGACCAATTTGTTTCATGTTTACAAATTCACTGAGATCGTTTACTTTTGATGGTTCAAATAAAAATACTAAACAACGTGACGCCTTGAAACTTTAAACATATGATTTGTAGGGTTGACACTTTCCACCAAAATAATTTTTTTCAAACTACTGGCTCAGTCTATACGTCAGTTCGGCTAGTTTTCCGACCGTCCTCGTACCAATCAACCCTTCTCCCCTTGGCAAAAACTCTATAGGTAATGTTTGTTCAATTCCATTACAGAAGAAAAACTTCATCTTAGGGGTTTTACTATACTTACCTGAGACTTGCACGTGGCGGTGGATTTATCTTTTCCCAGATAATAGGAATCAATTCATTGTACTGCTTATTTGGAAGGACCTTGTTGTCTTTTTTCACAATAAATCTGCCGTTGAACTGCTTTGACTTCCACTACCATGAATCGTTAATTTCTATTAGTGCAAAGTTTATGATCTCGTTGTATAATTTAATACATTGTTTACTTTAAATATTGTAATTAAATGAACGTTAATAACATCCTCAATGTCATACAAATCATTTCATATTTAAAATATAAATCGATTTTTTGTTTTCCTCATTTTTCACATGTCAAAATCCTGGCAGTTACAGGCAGTTGTTTTTTTTTTGTTCTGTTAAACGCGCTTAGTTTACAGTCCATTTCCATGGCTACCTTAACGCGCTTGAGTACTCAGCGTCAAAACAAAATAGAAAAAATCTGTCGTATGAAATAAAATATAAAATGTCTCTGTTGCACAGAGGCAAATGAACTATGAAACCGAAACAGCAATTTTGAACAATGGCCGCAAACATTGCGGTAATTGATTGCTGTCAATAACATAAAATAATGGAGTTGAGTTTTTTGTTGGCGGAAATCAACAAAACGAAAGCTTTTTTTTTTTTGTGTGTGTCATTTATCAACAAATCAAAGCTACCAGAAGTAGGCAAAAAAACAAAAAAAGTTAACAAGATACGTTTCACAATTTTTTTTGTATACAGAAAACAAAGTTGGGAAAATGCATGTACACATATCGGATGATGATGATGATGATAAATGAGTAAATCAAAGCAGTAGCATAATAGGGAGTGGTTTGTTTCTAAAATATGTTTAAAAATATTAAATTCTCATTTTCAATAGCAAGGGTAGTGTGATAACTAACTGGACATTTATCCATGTTAACATCAACTACCGACTCCCACAAATTACTGTGATCTTCAGATTTCATTAAGCATAATAGTTTAGGTCATAAGTTTCGAGGACGGTCCCAAAACAAGCCGATTTGACTAATAGATGGTGCCAGTAGTTTTGAAAAAAAAATATTTTGCTGAAAAGTGGCAACCTTATAAAATATATGTGCTAAATTTCAAGGCGCCACATTGTTTAGTATTTTAATTTGAGTCATCAAAAGTAAACAATCTCCGTGAATTTGTAAACATGACAAAAATTGATCACCGTTATGTAATTCAATATTTCCTTTTGAAAGGCCCAACAAATATTAAAGCCAAACTAGTTTCTACTCTGGGAAAGTCTGCTTCTTCGTTTACGATTGCAAAATATTTTATAGCAGAATTTAAACGAGGCCGTACGAGCTGCCAAAACGAACAGCGTAGTGGTCGACCAATTGAGCTGTCCATGCCAGACACGGTTAAGAAAATGCTCAAAATTGTATTTGATAATCATCGGCTGAAGGTGTGTGAGCTAGGTAAAATGATAGACATTTCAAAAAATTCTATACATCGTAATATATTGACCGAAGATTTGCAGATGAGAAAGCTGTGCGCAAGATGGGTGCCGCGTTTGCTTTCAATAGAACAAAAATAGGGTCGTGAAGATGTTGCAGTAGAGCGTTTGACGATGTTTTACCGCAGTAAAAGTTAACTTTTGCGTCGATTTACAACCATAGATAAGACATGGGTCCACCACTTCACACCTGAGACAAAGGAACAGTCAAAGCAGTGGACGGAGTGGAGAGAATCGTGCTTAAGAAGGCGGATAGAGTTCCATCTGCAGGCAAGGTTATGACGTTTGTTTTTTGGGATGCGCATGGGAATATATTTGTTGATTATCTTCAGAAAGGAAAAAATTATGCTAATTTATTGCAGAGTTTAGGTGATGAAATTATGGAAAAAGGCCGCATTTGGTGAAAAAGGAAGGGCTGTTTTATCAAGGCAATGCTCCAGTTCAGACATCCACTATTGCGATAGACAAAATCAATTAATTAAAGTTTGAATTGCTTCATCACACACCTTATTCGCCAGAGTTGGCTCCCTCAGACAATTTTCTATTTCCAAACTTGAAAAAATGGTTCGTTGGTAAAAAATTTGGAAACAATAAAGAATTGCAGTCTGTGATTGATGGGTATATTAAGGAGTTTAACCGTTCTTACTATTAACAGGGTATAGAGTCTATTGAATATCGCTGAAAAAGGTGTATCGAGCTGAAGGAAGATTATGTTGAAAAATAAAGAAAATTTTTCCCAACTTTTTTGAGTCTTCTTTCTTAGGACGGTTAGTTTTGATACCCTCCTCTTAATACTGTTCAATATTTCAGTCACGGAAAAGAAATCAAATTAGAAATTAGATTTAACGTGATTCTAGATTCTAAATTCCGAATCGAAGTAAAATTTTGACTCAGATTCCGATAACCGATTCGGAATTGTTCTAAATTCTTAATTGTACTATATTATAAATAATATAATCAACATTTCGTTTTCTAATCCTTCGAAAAATCATTTTTTCTAAAAATCCTTTTTGTTTTGATTAATAAAAAAAAATCGATTAAATTGATTTTGTTTGGAATTATAAATTTCATACAGAATTAGACAAACTAACGTAGCAGAAATAATTTGTAAGAGTATCCAGGCAGTTTTCTTTATTCCAAAGCATTTTTTAGAAGGGATTTCTTGTGTATTTAAATCACGCTTCTAATCGATAATTAGCCACGTATCTTTAAAAATATTTTTTTAAGCCATTAGTTGTATTGTATCCAAATTACTTAGATGATAACATTTAAAAAGAAGTGCTGGTAGTTATTAATGTTTCTCATTAAATTTGTTATTAAATTTTGCATTATATTATGGAGCAGCTGTAATAACTACTCCTACTAAAAAAATATGTATTTGAGAAGATCTGACTGTACACAAATGTAATGTTTCGTGTTTACATTTCAAACTTGATTAGATATTCGGAGGATATTAACAAAATACAATTTGGCTGCATACAATTCATCATTGTATGTTTGAAAAAATTACAATTTAATATAGTTTTGTGTGCAATTTTCTATGTTTGATGTGAAATTCATTCCGTTCACATACACATGCACACATATAATCGCCAAAAATTCATATTTAATAACTATTATAATTCCGGCATAAAACAAAAATTGGTTCTTTTCATGACCGTAATGGATACATTGATTGTTTTACTCACACATTTGCATATTTACTTGCATACAATTCGCATCAATCAATGCACTCAATTGTTGTGTGAGAGCCATCATCCATCTAGTGTGTCAGACCACTATGTAGTATATTCATGTTCATTACGGTGCTCCATTTTACACTTTGTAACGTGGCGCGTAATACTACATAGAGATCCTATGAAAACTGTCGGAATTTTGGGTACCTTAGCTGTGGTCAGCATTGGGGAGGGGATATTATCTCCTAATTGCACATTAGCACATCACAAAATTTCTTAATTAACACCGCTTAATAAAGGAAGTTTACGAAAAGCAAGAGTTAGCTCTGAAACAGATTTTCCTAGTGAGGCCGGTCTTGAACGCCTTGAGGCTTGAAATGCAAATGACCCATAGGTAGCATTTCCTAACTTCTCCCACCACGTTAACGCTTAATTATACCATCATTGTTCCCTCATCTGACCGGCAAGATAACTATCCTCGTCCATAACTAGATTATAACAGAACGAACATTTTGTTTAAGAGAATATTACAATTACAATAATTATTAATAGAATCTCATATTTACAAGCTATCAACAAACTTATTCATAAAAAAATAAAAAATAAAATAAGCAAAAACAATATTAATAAACATGGATTCATATACAACAAATTGATTCCTTGACTTGACCAATTATGTTAACCAGGTACATATATTAAACAGCAAGCGCTCCTTTATGATAGAACACAAAATAGAAAAAAACCTCCCCCATTTCGTCTTCCAGAAGAGTGCATAATCCTATAACTGCTGGAGATATTATGAATTCTAGATCTATTGAAGAGTTCATTAATATCATGAAATTCCAGTATTTGTATGCTAATTTATGACAAATCTAACTTAATTGTGCAAAAAGTACCAATCTCAAATTTGGATTCATGACGGACAATGATGAAATTCTAGATGTTGATGTTAATAGTATTAATGAACACTTCATGATCAACAACTACACCTCAAGTAGTGTTTTTCCGGGAGAGACTTTTGAGTCTCTCGCTGATATACACTCTGACGCCCTTATGGACGATGATATTTTGAAAGCGCTTTCTAAAATTAATTCTACAGCAGTTGGAGTGGACAATATACCAATAAAGTTTTAAACCTCATATTTCCTTATATATCTGGTCATCTGTTGCACTTTGTTAACACCATATTTACAATTTCAGTTTTTCCGCCTGCCTGGAAAATTTCGCGTGTAGTTCCAATCCCTAAAGTAGGTAACTATTACAATTTTGATAACATAAGACCGATTAGTATATTTCCCGCTCTTTCTAAAATTGTTGAGCATTTGATGCGAGTAAAAATTTAAAATTATACAAGGTGTCCTTCGGGAAGATTCATTACTTTGTTTATAATTTTTGATTAAATGAAAGAGAATGGATTTTATATTGATAAATGTTTTATTTAATATTGGCATTTATGCATGGAATACAATATCAGATAAATGTCGGCCTCTGTTAGCCTCACAAATGCGAGCCCCTTTGAGCACATTTTGCATTACATTCTCACACATTTCACGCGGTATTTCATTAATTTCATCACGAATATTTTGTTTAAATTGCTCAAGCGTTTCTGGTTTGTTTGATAAACCCCGCTTTTCAGATCTCCCCACAAAAAGAAGTCCGGAGCAGTCAAATCAGGACCGTGGAGGCCAATCAACATCACCATTTCTTGAAATAACTTGTTGTGGAAAGAGGTCTCGCAGTAATTCCATTGTAATTCTGGCTGTATGCGATGCGGCACCGTCTTGTTAATATCGCATGTTAATAAGCCTAAAGCATGCAGTTGTGGCGTTAAAAAACTTTCAATCATATTATGATATCGCTCCCCATTGACATGTCCAATGATTCCTCCTAAACAAATTGCATATCAGAAGTCACTTGTAATAGAATGACTGATGAATAATTTGAGGGGTTTCCATTGCCCAGAACCGACTATTCTGTTTATTCACATATTAATTCGAATGAAAATGTGCCTCGTCACTCATTATGATTTTTCATGAAAATCGGGGCTGTCATGGGCGAGCTGTAACATCCTATTGGCATTTGTACGGCGGCGTAAATGGTCTTGTGGAAGAAGCTCTTGTGTCAACTGAATCTTAAATGGAAACAAGAGCAAATACTTGTGCAAAATTGTGGCCAAAGTTGTTCTTTGAAAAACAAGCTCCTGAGCACGGCGTTGAATTGAGGTTGATGGATTGTTTTAAACAATTTCTTGAGCAGCAGTAATATTTTCAGCCGATCTTGCAGTACATTGTGGCCTATCAGCTACAGACCCTCTTTCTTCGAAATGATTCATTACACGATAAATATTGCGTCTTGTTGGCACGTTGTTTCTCTCAAAAAATTCACGTAACTTTCACATTATTTCAAGAAATGGTGATGTTAATTGACCTCCAACGTCGCCTGATTTGATTGCTCCGGACTTCTTTTTTAGGATATCTGAAATGCAAGGTTTATTCAAACAAACCAGAAACGCTTGAGCAACTCAAACAAAATATTTGTGATGAAATTAATGAAATACCGCGTGAAATGTGTAAGAATGTAATGAAAAATGTGATCCATGCATAATTGTCGACATTAAATAAAACATTTATCAATACAAGATCCATTCTCTTTCATTTAATCAAAAATTATAAACAAAAAAAGAGTATACCTTCCCGACGGACACCTTGTATTAGTTTTGCATTAAGCGAACTTCAGTAGCTTTTTTTACATTGTGAACTAATTATCGACACTTATTTTTTTATTTGCTTAATAACTGTATTTGATTGAGGAACCATAATATAAACTCTGTTGGATTTATATGCTTTTTAACTTTATTTTATAATTTGTTTGTTGTTTTTTTTTTGGATATTTAATATTGTATTAAAGAATTTTATATTTTATTTTTTCTGCTTTACCTTCTTATGGCCAACCTGGGCAATAACTTGATTTCCGTCAGTATTGAGTCTTGTTTAAAATAGCGTAATAGAAATGTAACCAATAAATTCAATTAAAAATCCACGGAAATTTATCAAACAAATACCAATGGTCTATTTTACTGATGGAAATAATGCCGTGATGTATTGCGAAAATCGCAATAAGTATGTAGATTTCACTTTAAATTTCTTAAAGCCCTGACAGTTTCACAGAAAAGAAAAAAATATTCTAACATTTGTTTGTGAATTCTAAAATTCAACTTCTCAGTTCAAAGTTAAACATTTTTGAAGTACACATTTTAGAGTTTCATGGCTCGCTAAAATTAGTTGTTCATCAAATGTTCAACGAAATAAACAGATTTATTTAGTTTTGAGCAACAGTTCTGAAAGTGATCTGTGGATCTCTTCCGAGACCAAATGAATTCGCTTGCCGAATACTTGACGGGTTTTGTCCTGCACATCGAGACAACTCCCGCTCAAAGAGGGAAAAATGATTGCTTGTGTCGTTGGAAGAAACTACGATCATAAACATGTCAGTCACATACTTGTGCTCGTATACTAACCATCGTGCCACGGTTGTCCTTATTAAGATCAGTACGGTCATTAAAATGTCATGATACCCGCCAAGCAACAAACAAAAATATTGATAACGGCGAGGAGATCTAAGACACTTTTAAAGACCATTTGCGAGATGTGTTGGATCGCCGCAATGTCTTTTGGCAGATTTGAATGGTGATGGAGGAAACAAAGATATTTTTAGTTCAATAATTCGAAAATTTCATCCATTTATAAGGCAGCAGCTATATGGATAGGCCACTTAGCTATCACCTAATCAAAACGCAGGGATTGATTACGCAGTATTGAATGAAAATCGTGCTTCCATTTTTATTATTACTTCAGCAGTGGTAAAAATATGGGGAAACAATATGACTTTAGACTGTCAAATCAGACACTGGCCACATATTCTCCCTCTGCACCAGCCCTTCCGAAACACTCAAGCAAAATAAAATCTAGCATTGTCGTGGTTGACAATCACGCCTTTACGATGTATCAATTCAGACACTTTTGATTTCAAGCTTCATCTATTGTTGACGATAGACCTTAAGACTTATGGTTTGCCCCCTTGAAAGCGGTTAAGAGTAAACCATTCCCCTAAGATCTCACCAAAATTACAATATAAACTTTTTTGGGATAATTCAGCCTTTGATGAAGTTTGAGCGCATTAATATCTCTTAAATCAGGATATGTCCCTGTTAACATTGTTGCAAAAAAAAAAAACAAACCATTTTTCATCCCCAGTGGCAATGCGTTTCAAAAGTGGCATGTTTTGAGCTTATCTACTTTGTTAAGTAGATTTTCTTTACCTCGTGTAGAACCCAAATAACGAACTTTGTGATGAGTCCAAGTCGCTTCAAATGGCTTTCAATGGGTCTTGCAACACTTTCAGCTTCTCTGCAACCACTCAAACAGAAACATATCGGTGTGACTCGATAACGAATTTGATTTCGTACTCGTCAACCTCATTTGACCAACCACAACAGCAGTTTGAGAACTAGTTTTGGGATGTGCATTGAAGTATCCAGACAGATCATATATGTACGTCACGGGTATATCGGTGCCCCTCCTTGGCTTTTTTGCCTTTTCTCTAGTAAAACGAAAATGTTCCTTATGTGCCTCCATATTCACAATTCGATTTGAAAGTAAATTAACCGAAGCAAATGTTGTAACATATCGCGAATTGTAGCTTGAAATTTTAACTGTCTAATGGAATAATATATAGGTACAGTTCCATCAGAAATTACTCTCACTTTACCAACCTAACGAGTGTTAGACGAATGACTGTTCCGACCTTATTGAACGTTATCAGTGTGGCTTTAGAGCTAGTAATTCAACATCTAATCAGTGATGCGTACTATGAAATATCTTGAAGAAGATTCTACAAAAGCAGATTGAGACGTATTTGGCAATAGTACAATTCGGAAAAAATTATGTCAATCTGTGACGGAGTTCGTTCAGTCCGGTAAGTTGATAGACCGTTGCTGAATAACGCCGTCTCACACGAAGACTTGAATTGAGATAGGCAAAGATCATGCTGAACCAAACGAGGATTTTCAGAGGTCATAGCTATCGTGCAACCTGTTCAACTTTTTTTTTGAAGATGATAATGAAGAAAGTTGTATTGAACATGGTGGCAAAAGTCATTCGGTACTTGCGTATGCTGATGATATTAAATATTAAGAGCATTCATCAAAAGCTGCGAGATGTTACTGCAAGCATCTCAAGCATTAAGATGCAGTACGTAAAAGTGGGTTTGACTGTAAACTAGAATTAAATTAATTTCGACGAACAATATGTCTCGTCTTTTGCAACTCTTCATTAATATCGACTATGAATTTGAAAGTTTTGTAAGGGGTGGCTCATTAATTGTGCTAAAATAAGAAATTTAAATAACTTTTTGTTTAATTAATGTATTTAATTTTTTTTTTATTATATAGAAAATTGAATTTTTATTATAACCCTAATTGGTTTTAAAGATGAAATAAATTGCTACTAGAACTAAATTAAACTAGAACTATGTTAATTTCAACGAACAATATGTCCCGTCTTTTACCGCTCTTCATTTCTTCATGTCGACTATGAGTTCGAAAGTTTTGTGAGGGGTGGCGCATCAATTGTGCTACAATAAGAAATTTAAATAACTTTTTTTTTAGAAAACTGAATTTATTTTGTGTAACTAATTGGTTTTGAAGATGATAGACCATAAATGATCTCCATGTTCATTCACTCATAGGCGATACCTGATCAGAAAATTATTCACAGTGGCCTGAAGGGTTGAAATTGGGGTCACGTCAATTATTGCTTTAAAAGACTTTCAATTCAGTTAAATTCCTTAGTTTCGTTCTCTACATCTCTTACTTGACATGACCCCATACAAAAAGTCTGGGGCAGTCAGGTCAGGTGACTTTGGGAGCCAGCGAATAGTGGAGTTTCTGGATATTAATTTGTTTGGGAATTTTCGTTGGAACTCCGCCATTACCGGGCTGGCTATGTGTGCAGTTACTCCATCTCGTTGGAAGTAAATGCTGTTGAAATGGCTACGTCTTTGGCGCAGTTCAACAGCTTTAAATAACGTTTCCCAGTTACTGTTGCACCATAGCACGACTTATGCGCCAGCTTGTATTATAGCTCGCAAACTGATGTTACTAAGCGCTTAGCAACGGCAAAGTCTTCTCATGGCGAACAAAAATCCAGCTGCACCTGACACTGTACCTCGCTGTCTTATTGTACAGCGCAGAATACTCAGTTATAATGAAAGCTTGTAATCTATTTCGGTAGTTGTCGCTGAGGTAGGGTATCGGCGTCGTGTGAATCATGAATTATATGAGGTGCATACTGATGTCGATAATCTCACATTAAAATATGCCGGCAGAGCTGTCTGGATAAGTCTCTGACAACGAACAAAATGTTGGGCGGTACAGAATAGGGTGGCCAAAACTCCGGCGGAAGGACCAGGTTTTACACATTTTTTCAAAACCTTACACTGGGTTTAATAATTGTAGAAGATCGAATCGTTTTTCTCGTATGGCACATATTGGATAATAATTATTGTGGCAACCACCTTCTAAGGCAGTGCACAAGTATTTCTTGTGACTAAGTCATAGTACGTAATATAAGTACACAGAGCCATTTGCTATCACAAATTTCGTGGTTGACTGTTATATTTTGAAAGATGATGATGATAAGTAAATTTAGAGTAAATAAGTCGGTTTCCGCGTTAGATCGAATGCAGATTCTATTGGCTGAAATTGCGTTGCGTTACTGCAACCATCTCAAACATTGGATAGACAAGAAATGTTTTCGAAGTTTTTCTTCAATTTGCTTTAATTTAAAAAACGAGCCACATTAAACACATCATTGCTTGCTCTCAATCAACAATGTTGTATAGCGAAATAATCATACATGCACATACGACCTTTTCATATATATTTCATCAATATATCATTATTCCAATTTGAATGCAGGCGCGGAGTTGACGGTAGACAAGGGTCAATTGATTGCTTTTCTGGTTCTGATGGCAGGCCTGTATTCTCGAACAAAATATTTTAAATTTCCCATCAATGTACGCATTCAATAGTATACGAGGTGTGTTTAAAAATATGGTGAATTTTCAAATTTCGCTGCCCCGCCTCTTGTTCTAAACTTGACCTTATATAGCATATGGTAAATTTTTATAGCTATCGGCAGCCATAGGAGGCTTTCAAAAGGGGTGGGACACTACCCAATTTTTACTCCAACATATTTCTTTTTATGCCAGTAGCATAGCAGCTTCTTTTTACAATCGAAACCTAATATAGCCTATGATTGCTTCCTGGCCGATATAAATATACTGTAAAAATATCATTACAATCGGTACATTATTCAATTCAATTTTATATATTTATATTATTATTGCTATATTATTTATATTATTATTATTATATTATTTATATTATATATAAACATGTAGATACGAGTGTATAATATACATATATAAATTTAAAGATTGGACGACTTTGTCGATATATTTAAAGCATTTTTTTTAATCTAAAATAACCTCCACATTAACGTACCAATTTTTATTTCTATCGGCACGTTAACGTGATTTTCAGAACTTCTTAAACCTTTAAATACTATGATTTATAATAATTTGTCGGTGCTGAATAGGGTTAATTAAGAGGGTAAACTATTAGTATATCATACCTTGCAAATTATACCAATAATTTTACTACATTTCGTGCGTTTGCGTGAAAAGAGTTAATCATTTCAATTTCCATGATCTGGATTTTGTTATCGGGCTGCTCACTAAAGATGATCTGTAAAAACCTGTAAAATGTGTGCTAATCAGTTGTCCCATTGTTGGTCGATTTAAGAAGCCCACCTCTGTGGTAATTATTTCTACTAAAATCTAAACAGAGGTAGAACCAATTGCAGTTATAGGTTTTTATGCTATAAATATAATTTGATTTAGTGTTCCGAAAATATTATGCCTTCATTTTTCTGAATATTTATTTGTTCAACGGCAAATAAGTAATCTAAATTTAGCTCTTTGCCTATATATACAAGGTGGCGCAATAAAAGTGCATATTGCATCATATTTTTTTGCGGGGTAGAAAAGGCGCGGGCGGGGGGGTGCCTACATGGTTGGGTTGGCGAGCTCATGGAGTTTCAGTCGCTATGAATCACTTCGACGGGAAGCGTCGCGCATTTTGTGTGCGCGCATTTTACGAGAACTCTCGTTCATATATTGCTACTAGGCGACTATATTGTGCTGAATATGGACTACGGCGAATTAGTGAAACTCCGTGTGCTAATTTAATTAAAATATGGGTAAAGCGTTTTGAAGAGACCGGTTCAACATTTAAACCACAAGCAAATGGTCGCCCAAGAACATCTAGGACCGAAGACAATGTTGAGAGAGTTATGGAGTCAGTACGAGGAAATCCACAAATGTCGACTCGCAAGAGATCGTCTGTCTTACAAAGACAGTTCGAAGTTTGCAACGAATTTTAACATTGGATCTTAAACTGCATCCATATAAGCTGCAATTAACACAAGAATTGAAAGAGTCTGACTTTATAGCAAGGCTCGCATTTGCTAATGAAATGCTTAATCGATTTTCCACTTTTGACAATATCCTTTTCTCTGACGAGGCTCATTTTCTTATGAATGGGTTCGTAAACCGTCAAAATTGTCGTTACTGGAACAGTGAAAATCCCAAAATTAAACACCAGAAACCATTGAATAGTCCTAAAGTGACAGTATGAGCAGCAATTTCTGGCAGAGGAATAATTGGTCCCTTTTTCTTCGAAAATGCGCGGGGCCAAAACGTCACGGTTAATACGGAACGCTATGTTGAGATGTTGGACGGATTTTTGGCTGCAGAAATTGAAAGTTCAAGAATAGTGAATTCCAGAACTTGGTTCCAACAAGATGGAGCTACCTGTCACACATCAAATGACTCCATGGCGGTGGTGAAGCAGATGTTCCCTGGCAGACTGATTTCGAAAAGAGGTGATATCCCATGGCCCCCACGTAGTCCAGACTTGACGCCTCTTGACTTTTTTCTGTGGGGATACCTCAAACACAAAGTCTACAGTAATAATCCAAGAAACATCGTTCAGCTCAAGGAGAATATACGTGGTGAAATGGCAGCCATTACACCAGTATTACTGAAGAAAGTTTGCAATAATTTTCGTTTGCGGTTAGAGGAGTACCGTCGTAGAGAGGGTCACCATTTAGATAATGTTATTTTTAAAAAATAAACTCCATTTATTACTCTACAATGCCTTAGATTTATTTTAACCATACATTTTGTATTTATTTTTTAATCTATTTTTTAAATATGCACGTTCTATTGCACCACCCTGTATTTGAATATTTTCTAATTATATTACGCTACTAGAGTATTTAATGGATTACGTTTATGCAATTCAACTCTAATTTATTTATATGATATAAACTAGAAAAACATTTGGGTATACTCGTATTTACCTACCGGATTTTATATTATATTTATATCACAAATCATGAAAAATGCTACTAAGACCTTCGACAAATTGCCGTAATTTTGTGCTTTATTGTAATATGCTGAGCATCTGAACAGACTTTTCTGTCCGACTTATTCAGATAATTCCAAATAGCTTTTTTTCACAATATTTAGCTCCTACGCAATCGAAACAGCGCTTACATGATGATCAAACTTAACAATTTGTATAGTTTTAGCCTTCCAGAGCGTGGTGCATCTTTGACATCAAAATTATCTGTTCCAGTATAAAGAAGGACAGTTCACGCTATTACAATTTTCATTTGTCTGGCTTACGTCCTTGTCTGTATCGAAAAGAAAACTGTAAAACCCATTCCTCACACTCTCAGACCATAATGAATCAAGCAATCAAAAAATTGTCTAAGTAGTTTTTTGAGTACTAAATTTTATGTTTCTAACGCCATCTAGTAAAATCCGATCACACTTATACAACGCGAGATACAGGTTGCTAGAGCTATCTATTGGAAAAATAGTGAATTTCTTTTTATACTATAATACCTTATATTAGGCTGTCGCTTTTGCTTGGCACTGATAAAAATCTCAGATAGTTATATCGATCGATTCATGAAACCAAAGCTAAAGAATTGATAAATGTTAGGCTTTAACTTTCTGTAAATTGTCGATGCAAGATTCAATACAATAACACAGCTGTGCAATAGTTTCGACATCTTGTTATTTAAGGTTGACAATTATCTCCTGTTATCCTTTTCATACAGAAATCATGCATATATATTTTACTTAGCAAAATCTGAAGACTGATATTTTTTTTCTTTTATTTGCAGGACAATATCTTCGATACGCTATTGCTGGATATATTCGGATGTATTTAAAGGTAAGGTTCACTATTTCGAGTATTTATATTTAGTTAACTTTTCTGAAAAGAATTTGACTAATTTCTGTTATTAAAAAACAATAAATTTCGTTGAGTGAATCTAAGAGTAGGATACGTGTAAGTTCACTGAATTTGAAAAACTGCTCCGTTCCTCATTCATGGCATGCAAGAGAATTTGTTTTTAATTTATTATGGCGGCTCGACAGGTAGTCCCCGGGATGGCTGCCATTTCGTGACGGATATTGTTGTCTTGAGCCAGAAAAGTCGGTTTATTGACGTAAACTTTATACTTAAGAAAACCCCACAGCGAAAAGTTCATACGGGTTAAATCTAGACTGCACGGAGGTCAATTTATGTCACCTCTACATGAGATCAATTTGCAAGAGAAAACTTTTCGACCTCAAGGAAGAAACGTTTTGGACAAGTGCGATATTGGTCTGTCCTTCTGGAATCATGTTCTTTGGCTATAGCCAGTTCAGGCAAGAAGAAGTTTTCTAATATCTCCTCGTAACGCTTTGAATTCTTATTAGCAGCATGTTCGCTTTCAATTATGTCATCTCTGCAAGAGATCAATTTGCAAGAAAAAATTTCTCGACCTCAAGGAAGAAACGTTTTGAACTAGTGCGCCATTGGTCTGTTCTGCTTTAACCACGTTCTTTGGTTATAGCCTTTTCAGGCAACAAGAAGTTTTCTAATATCTCCCCGTAACGCTGTTTATTCATATTAGCAGCATGTTCGCTTTTAAAAAAAATAAGCACCGGTAATTCCTCGCGATGGCATCGCACCCTGTATAATCACTTTGGGCGAATGAAAGGGTTGCTGGTGCTAATGTTGCGGATTTATTGCATTCCAGTAGCGGCAGTTCTGCTTATTTATGTGTAAGGAGAAAATGGATGTTGTCCGAAAACAAGATGTTGTTGGTAAACGTTGAAAAGCGTTGAATTGTCTGCTTTACTAAGTCAAACATCTGACTGGCATCTTGGGGTTTTAATTCTTGCTACCAGTTGAATTTTGTAGGAGGACATCTTCAGATGCTTACACTTGCGCGCTTCCGAATTGAAAGGTACGAATCGTCGCGAACGGAGTGATTAACACTCACCACGTTCTCTGTCACGCTTGATGGCCTTGGTCGCCTAGATATTGGTTCTTCGAGTGTTGTTCTAGTATTCTTGCTAATCTCTCTCACTCTCTCACGAACGGTCCGTTACCGAGAAAAGCTTCATAGCGATTAAATTCCTACGAGCTAGCCAATTGATTGACACATTTCTGGTACCCTCGGATTCGTTGTGTTTACGCAGTATCGTAAACAAACATAAACTTTCTTTTGAGACACTTCGTACTTCTTCTTCTTAGGTGGCGACTGGAATAGACATACTTATATATTATACGCCGCCCGTAGAAAATAATTCCAAATGCACTTCGTACTAACCGCAATTATTATGATAGCCTTTAGAAGACAGTAAGACCGCTCCCAATTACCGCGTTGTTTTTAAAAACACTGTCACTCTCTATTATTTGAATAAGTATTTGAAATGTGACATTCAAATTTGATATTTCTGGAATATAAAGATTTTCGAAACATGTAGAAGAAAAAAAGAGAGTTTTTGCAAGTGTTACATTGGTGTTGGCTGTAATTATAATGTAATTATAATTAGATAGAATTGGAGCTATTATTTAGAATTGCAGAACTCAGGTGCTCGGAAGTGATGAGTATACATATACAGGGTTGCCCATATTCGACGGACCCATGTTTTTAAA
>JAHXMU010025472.1:0-11497 GCA_019455685.1 Philornis downsi
CTTTATGTGTGTTTTATTTAATTTTACTTTTGGAACTGAAAAATGGATAACCCGGTATTTTGAAAGTATCCCATTACTGTATAAAGCTGGGTACGAAGTAGAACTTCCGCGCAAAGCATTGGCTGAAGTCAGAATACTTTCGATAATACATTTGTAAAAGTGTCTTTTTTTTAAGGCTGGTTGCCGTTGAATTTAATGGTAGATTTCTCCACCAGACGGTAATATATTTTTTCGCTAGGAAAACTTTTTTAAGTTACGGTGTAAAAAGATTTGAAAATTACGTTATATATTTAAATATTTATACGATGGCGGTTCCAAAACTAGCCGACCTAGCAAAGAAAGATAAATAAGTTGTCGAAAATTTTCTTTATTTTTCAACATAATCTCTTATTAGATCGATACACTTTTTCCAGCGAAATTCAATATCTTCTGCACCCTGTTTATAGTAAGAACTGTCAAACTCCCTAAAACATCCATCAACGGCAGACTTCATCTCTTCATTATTGGCCAATATTTTGCCACCGAGCCAGTTTTTCAAGTTTGAAAATAGAAAACAGTCCGAGGGGGCTAAATCTGGGGAGCAAGGCGCCTGATGAAGCAACTCCAACTTTAATTCATTAATTTTGGCCATCGCAATAATAGATGTGTGAACTGGAGTATTGTCTTGATGAAACAACACTTTTTTCGCCAAATGCGGTATTTTTTCCATAATTTCATCACCTGAACTCTGCAATAAATTGACATAATATTCGTCGTAGAAGATAATCAATAAAAGTAATCTCATGCGCATCCCAAAAAAGCAGACGTCATTACCTTGCCTGGAAATGGAACCGTCTTCACCTTCTTTGGACACGATTCTCCCATTCCAGTTCATTACTTGACTGTTCATTTGTCTCAGGTGTGAATTGGTGGATCCATATCTCAGCCATGATTATAAATCGGCGCAAAAATTCGACTTTATTGCGGTGAAACATCGCCACACACTCGACTTAAACGTCTTCACGCCGCACACTGGGGCCAAGGCGGAAAAATTCGATTATCGAAAGCGCTGATATCGATTATCTAGTTTGTGATTCTCACTCTATTATAGCTGCAGGATCAAGGAACAACATGATTTTTTTTTTCACTGTTTCAAGGGTATTCCCATTAATTTAGGCCAACTGTCAGAATAATGGAAGTTTGACCAAATTACACTCTACTATAAATGAGTGCATATAATTGTGAAAGAGGGAGAAAAAAATTATCAAATTTTTTCCCTGCTCTACGATGGCCAACTAAACCACACATGAGTCAAACTGGGCAAAAAAAATATTAGAGCGCTCTACAACGTTATAAGTTTCGAATTTCAAATAAGAATTGAGAACAGCTATGGTTACGAAAAAAGCTCCGGCTTCCTCCGAGATGTTGGTGGTCACTTTTCAAACTAGATGAGTTAAAGTGAAGATTAGAACAAAAATCATCTGCCTTTATCTGCCTATCCGATCATAACACCGCAAAGAAAAGAAAGGATTAGAGTACGCGTTTGTTTGTTGCACTATTTTGTTTACCCAGTTGGCTCATATAATACATGTCTACACTTCAAAACACTTTTAATTCGAGTTCAGTCTAGCTGCAGACGTCGTCATGAGCTCGGTCAAAATTAAATATAGCGATTTGTGTGAGTGCTTGTGGGGGGATACAAAGTTCGATGTGTTCCTTCGACAAAATCACCCCGAACTTGACGAGGAAAACATTTTTCTTTAAAATGTTTAACAATGTTTATGTTGAACTTAATGTATTTTTTTGTTCTGAGTCGAATAAGACCCCAGTTTTCTATGTTAATCCGTTCTTGAGATATTGCATTTTTTCCGCTTTTCAGTAGATCGGCCCCACCGTGCGCCGTCGTTTTTGCTCCAATGAAAGTAAGCGCGGCACCCATGTTGCGTACAGATTTCTTATCTTCAAACATTCGATCAATATGGGATGTATAGCACTTTTTGAAAGGTATGTCATTTCAGCTAGCTCACGCACTTTCAACCGACGATCATCCAGTACCACTTTGTGGATTTTCTTAGCCGTGTCTGACGTCCTGAATTGGTCGACCACTTCGATGTTATTCTTCACAGCTCGTACGGCTTCGTTTAAACTCTGCTACCTAATATTTTACTTCTGGTCGGCAAGTTTTCGGACCGCTTTCAGGAACAGGAAGCAGGAACACATTTTGTTTTTTATTATTGTTATTATGTTGCTAATTGTCGTCTAAACGCGACATGAAAATTCCACATTTTTCGAAACTTATAACAAATTTCCATAATAGCGATTTTTTGGAAAAAAAACTAAATATTTCAAAACCATAAATTCCGAGTTTTTCCTATAAGTACAAATATAAATGCGTTTACCCTACGTACATATGTACGAGTAGTTCGTTTACCGACATTTTAACATGATATTGTTTTTGTAATTTGTTCATAAAAGAAATGGTAGAAAATATTCAGTACTACCCCAGTTTCAGTTACGACAAAATTGTTTGTGATGGCATTATTTAAATTATTTTAGGTATGGAAAATTAACCCTGAATCACAAGTTACATTGTGGTACTCATGCTATGAAGACCGACCTAATTTTGGGCTAGCGAAGCCTATGAATTCTAAGTTTTCTGTGGCAAGCACAAGAACGGCCCAGGTGAGCTCGTCCGTTTGCAAAGTTTCAGTAAATTCATGTATGCTATTAAAAAATTATGATAAAAGTAATATTTTAGAGTTTAAGATCATTTGCGTAGTGGTATATGAACTCCTACGGCACGCTAGTTAGAACTCGCGGCTATCATGCATATGACCGATGGTTTAAAACCCGATACAACCAATTATCAATATTTCAGTGGTAGACGGTCACAGTGTGTCCTACGAATCGTTCTAGTAGTTGAGTAACCGACATGTCTAGTAAAAGCTTCTGTAACTAATGTTTGAAACTGTCGTTGAACTGTATATCCTGTTCAGTGAGCCTAAAAATAGAATACGTGTAAGCTCACTGAATGCAAGCGGCTCTCAGAGCCACTTCCACTCCTTCGTAGTTAGTTTTGTAGTGTATATGATCATCTGTATGGAGATTATTAAAAGCTTTACTTGGCAATATGAGACAAGTCTGATTTTATACTAATTTGACAAATATATTCTAGATTATTTATAAGTGCAGTAGTGCTTTTTCCTATATCAACTTAGCGCCAAATATGCGTGCATGCCAAATAGGCCACTTTCGCATTTTTAGAGCTTCACAATACTGATTCCCGAAATTGATAGGATCCTGCAGTTACTTTATGAGCTGAAATGACTCCTTCTAGTATTTGTATCCAGAATTTAGTTGCTGAATAAATGGTAGGATTGTTTGAAAACCACTAAAAATTTTCTAACATATTGTTGATATATTCTGAATAGTATGTCAAGAACATCCCTCTCAATGGTGTTACAATGTCCCAATTCCAAATGATATATATGTATGTCCTCCTTCCTATGAATTAAGGCCATAGGCAGTTTAAATTGTTTTGCAATTTTTTGTTTTCAGTAAATTGATAGTTAAAATGCTAATCACTCAGAAGACTATACCAAAAAATTGCTCCACCCAGCAGAAATATTGCATATCAAATATTACAATATTTGCCACAACTTCAATTTTAGTACAAATTTAGTTGAAACACTAATGAATCTAACATTGGGTTGTTATTGAAAATAGGTACTCTCAATTTGACAACCGTTCAGCACTACATATGTAGTGCTGTCGTGTAGTTCTGGCGCCACACTATTGGATTTCTCAAAAAAAAAAAAATTAAAAAAATAAGAAATAAATAAAAAAAAACAAACACTAGATCACAAAATTAAAAAAAAACTGACCTATGGCATTTGACTACCATTAGTTATGTAAATTTTTCAGCTAAATTCGAATGTGCAGTCAGATTTAAAAAAAATAGACAACTTTTTGACATGCAGCTAAGTTTGTATTTTTTGAGTTTTGGAAAAAAGTGAGTTTGATAAATTGTAATTCTCTTCAGACATACTAAGCCGATTTCAAAAATATATCTATGAAATTAAAGGTAATTAAATTTCCTATCAGAAGTATGTGCAACACTTTTCATTCAAGCTTTCAATTTAAGGGTTATTTGTTAAGTTTTAGAGGGTTTCGCATTATTTTTATCAAAATTTCAAAAAAAAAAAAAAACGATTGTTTTGCTGTGAACTACGTATTGGAAAAAATGTTTACTTCCGGTCTGTTTTTCGGACATTAAGATATGATCTTTTGGGAAG
This sequence comes from Philornis downsi, assembly GCA_019455685.1. Lineage (NCBI taxonomy): Eukaryota > Metazoa > Arthropoda > Insecta > Diptera > Muscidae > Philornis > Philornis downsi. Next base: position 4,275 of record JAHXMU010025472.1, read on the forward strand.
AAAATAAGCCCTTGCCGATCAAAATTGGACTGAAAATTTAGATTTTATAAGAATCTTTGTCAAAATACATAAAATCTATGTTTTTTCATTTTATGATTTATTAACTATTATACAGTTTAAGGTTTAAATAAATTGTTAACGTCAAAAGTGGCTCAATTTTGATTTATTCTGTTTTTTTTTGCATATTATTAAATGTTTCTGAAGTGAGAAAAAAAACAAAAATCACCCATCGTTGCCTCATTCCAAAAGCCTTGAAAGCTACGTTCCATCAAGACGTTCGCCGTGTTCATAACTTTCATCGCTTAGATTTTTAGAAGAAATCCAAGTGGGAGTGCAGGAAATGGAATGGATATATTTATGCCTGTTTCGATAAAATGTGATTAATGTTAATAAAGTTAGAAAAATACAAATAGAAATGTTAAGCAAAAACAATTTTTTTTCACAACTAAAAAAATTTTTTTTTTTTGAAATTTTGATAAAAATAATGCTAAATCCTCGAAAATTAAATAGCTCTTAAGCTGATAGTTTGATTGAAAAGTGTTGCACATACTTTTGATAGGAAATTTAACTACCTTTAATTTCATAACTTCATATAACTTTAGAATTGGCTCACTTAGGCCGATGATAATTGCAATTTAGAGCAATAAATTTCAAAACACAAAAAATATTGACTTAGCTGTATCTCAAAAACTGGTCCATTTTTTAACATCTGACTGCAAATTCGGATTTAGCAAAAAATTTTACACAATCAATGGTAATCAAATGCTATAGGTCAGAATTTTTGTGATCTAGAGTAATTTATTTCTTAAATTTTTAAAGAAAATTAAGTTTGATTGAATGCAACAGTTTGCGGAACCAAGTTTGGCTGGTTAAGTGTACACTAAATTACGATAATTTTAGCGAAGCTACGAGGTGCGATCAAAAAATAGCCGTTATTTTCATTTTTTTCAAAAAGTATTTATTTATTCATCAATTTCTATTTAATTTCCTTTAAAGTTAGCCCCCCTCAGTTATAATACACTTGTGCCAGCGTTTCTTCTAATCCTCGAAACACTTCTAAAACGCGCTTTTTGATATCGCCAACAGCTCCTGTTTCGATTTTTCTTTTATCTCCTCAATCGCAGCAAAATGCTTTCCTTTCATCGGTGTCTTCAGTTTTGGAAAGAGGAAAAAGTCAGCAGGGCCCAAGTCCGGTGAACACGGTGGTTGAGGCATGATTGTGGTTTTGTTTTTGACCAAAAACTCACGCATAAGCATCGATGTGTGAGCTGGTGCGTTATCATGGTACAAAATCCATGATTGGTTTTTCCACAATTCTCTGCGTTTCTGACGAATTGTTTCGCGCAAACGGCGCATAACTTCTAGGTAGTATTCCTTGTTGACCGTACGACCTTGTGGCAGGAATTCATGATGCACCACGCCATTGCAATCGAAGGAAATAATGAGTAAAACCTTCACATTTGACCGAACTATACGTGCTTTTTTCGGTCTTGACTCTTTTGGACGCTTCCATTGGGATGATTGGGCTTTCGTTTCAATGCCATACACCCATGATTTGTCACCAGTTATGACCTTTTGGAGGAAATCTGGAACAATCAATTTTGGAACAATCTGCAAAAAAAAAACGTTTTGTGCCTAAAACATCCGAAAAATTGCTTGGCATGAGCCGAACTATATGCCAACATCATCAGCAACTTCTCTAATAGTGGTTCGACGATTATCCAAAATCATTTTCTTCACTGCATCAATGTTTTCATCGGTTGTTGACGTGCTCGGGCGACCAGGACGAACATCGTCATTGACATTTTCTCGGCCTTCCTTAAACCGGTTATACCACAATTGAACTTGTGTTGTGCTCATAGTGGATTCGCCAAACGCCACAGTCAACATTTCAAATGTCCTTGCACATTTAATTTCATTTTTTACACAAAACTTAATACAGTTTCTTTGCTCCATTTTTTCGAATAGCAAAACATCGAAGAGCATACCAAAACACGACTAACCTTTTTATATGTCAAACACAAACTGACAATCCAAAATGGCTAATGTTGTTAACACATATAACAGACATGTGTGCCAACATAATAGGAAAAAATGCTAAAATCGAAGATACGTAACTCACGAAATTTGAAAACAACCGTTTGTTTTTTTTTTGGATCACACCTCGTATATATCTGATTATTAGGTGTCAATATCTTGACTTTTTTTATTTAACACCGTTGTATTGAAAATGCATGCCTCAAAATTTATGTACTACTGATAACTCTCCAATGGATAAACAAACTCCCATCGGAAGCAGAACATTTTATTACTTCAAACCACTATTTTTTGCCAAAAGTAGCTTTTTTACTACTACTTTGAAGTAGTGCACGTTTACATGATTTGAAGCAATTTGGAAGCACTTTTGCTGGACTAAGAAAAGCCTTGTCACTAAGAAAAGCGTTCTCTTTCTTGCAGCACTTCCATTTTTTTGTCTTTTTTTTTTGCGAGATATCCTTGTTTATTGATTCTCCAGTGTCAGAAGATTAACTTACCTCTTATTGTGCTGGGCATTCTTCCAACTAATGGGATTAATTTTGAATTAATAAATTCGTTTGATGGCAGGAAATTTTACGTGGGATGTATTTCATGGCCGCCAGTACGACATGCCTGAATTACAACATCAGTGATTGGGTTAGTTTCTCTTAAATTTCACAACATTCCAAATGCACACTGTTCTCTCTTATGCTGCAACTATTGACCGCAAATGGTCTAAGCCATGGCTTAAATATAAAGACCGACGTGATACACAATCCATACTCAAGTATTCGATTAAAAGCTTATTTTCACGCGCCAATTCTAACACGACAAAATGCACAAATTTATATTTTTAGTTTTTCAATTCGAACAAAACAAAAGAAGACCAACTGAAAGCAGTTAACGTATTGAAACAAACAAAATGACTTCAACGGGTGGACTAACGGTTACACACTGGCACAACCTTTCTTGCCATCGATCGCAAAGAGATGCCAAACAAAGCCTTTCCTGGTGCAGGCACTGCACATGTTGTATGTAGCTTTGTCGAACGAAACGAAAACTTGACTTTCGGAGAGTTTGGGGCTAGTTAGCAAGCGAGGTGCATATTTCTCCGCCAGCAATAACCCCAGTTTGTCAGCAGCATCTTCAGTTTGTTGTCTGTTGCAACCAATACATGCGAATAAGCCAAAAGCGCATGCGTTTTAACTCACACTAACGAAATGTCCAACAGTTTCTTGGACAGGCTAAGTGGGTGAATAATTGGAATCCCCTAATGGTCTCTTTGTCTCGTTTACATGATGTCCGGGAATCCTCTTGAGATCTAAGTTGTAGCTGCAATTGCGTTTAGGGGAAAAAGTGTATTTCCAAAACAGATATCTAGGAGGCTCCAGAAGGATTTCTTTACGATGTCATAAATTTGTATATTATAGGAGGATATTATTAGGTATTATTAGGATGTTATTAGACTTTCCAAAAAAAAAAAAAAACGATTTACGACTTTACCTATGATTCTTTTGGAAGACATGCCTATTAGAACTCTTTTTCACTAGTGCGTGCATTGGATCGAAAAGATTTCAATATGTAAGAAATTAAGAACATAATCGAAATTAATTCTTACTAGATTTTCCATACCTTCCATACATTTTCCTGGACATAACTTGACTTTTTGATTGAGAAAGCTCGTATGGGGTTAAGATTAGAAAATGCAATTTCCCAGACTTGTTCACTTCCCTGGAACTGGGAGAAAAAATGTAGCGATCATAAGTAAATCCTCCTGTTTCTATGTCGAAAATTAGTTATTTAGTGTGAAAAACGGTGCGTTATGTGATGCTCAAAATACAGTCCAACTTATGAATCCCGATTCAGTTGAAGACTACATCCTTTGAGTTGTCGTAAGTGATAATCGGAAGGGCAGTGTTTTGTGAATACGGCTGATGAGTGCGATTCCTCAATTAACGGTTTTTAAGAAGATTTTGACGGAAGTCGCAACATGTGGACAAGCGTTATCCTACAATACAATAATTTATCATATCTTGAGTAGTAGTGAAGCCATTTTATCCTTCAGTGCTCGGCTCAATGTCATCAATTGTTTGAGCAACTCTTGATATATGATCTCAAGGTGATCCCATCTAACGCATGAGTTTGTTTTCCTCATGAATGTTCGGTTTGACTGTCAGTGTTGAAGTATGCCTACCTGATCACCATGATTTCCTCTTCTTTTGATTATCGCAGCGGATCCATTTTTCATCACAATGCAAAAAACAAATTTGTTTATGCCTGGCAACCAGCATTTCGCATGTTCAACCTCGACGTTCATACGAAGTCCAATTTCCTTCCTTTATAATCATTCCCAACGATTCTAAACAATGCATTTGCATTTGATACGAATTTATTTACAATAATGATTCCAATTTCGTGACTTCGTACGTTTTGGGTCTTCCGTTACACTCTTTGCCTTCTACGTTAATTCGCCATTTTTAAACGTTTGAAACCATTCAAAATAATTTCTCTCACTTTGCGTTTACGCACCATTTAGGCTTTTAAAAGCGATTTTTTTTTTTCAAATTAAAGACGAATAAGCCTAAAAACACGGCATTTTCACACAAAAGAATATATATGATGATGACGAAAAATCGCTAATATTTCACCGTTATGGTGTTGCCACATATCCAATCTTACAATATCACATTTTACATCTGACAATTTCCACAATAACTTTCTGGTGGGGCCATCTTTTGTAAAACTACGGAGACTTATAAGTATGTACTGGCAATAGTATGAAGATTTATTAATGAACTCCGCTCACATTTTGTTAGTAAACATGCATATAAACATAAAGATGCTACCAAAAGTTAAGTAGCATTTCACTGCTTACACAATCTGACAGATTTTCTAAGAAGTTCTTGAATTTTTTAGATTCAAGAAATCGACGATCGCAATGACAAAAAGTATACGGCCAATTGCAGAAGTCTCCTTTGAATATTGAAATATATACATATTTATATCACAGTTTTGAACCATTACCAAAAGTTTACCTTGCTTACAAGGAAAGTTCCATTTTTCTAGACTTCAGCATTTCCTGATTTTATGTCGCACACATGAATCGTAATTTCTGTTGTGTCTGTGCCAAATTAACAGATGGAAGCCACCTTTTTGGAGAGAATTTGGCAAGTTTATTTATACAAAAGGAAAACAAAAAGAAAGTATTTATAACACATTATTTAAATTTTTAACCGCATTATGGTATACCGATTGGTTTGTTTATTTATTGTTTTTGTCATGCATATATTCATAAACAATATATTCGATTTCATACTTGTTTAAAATCATTAAACCCATTTTTTTCTCAGAAAATTGAGAAATGTTTCTGAGCTTACGAGTTGTCTTATGAAAGGTTCGGATACTCTGCTGAGATCGGGAATATTTTTGAAATCTGGAAAGTCATTGCTAACGTGATCATAATGCATACATAATGAAGAATAAAAAAAAATTCCCCTCCAACAATGGGACATTGATGAGTTTCTCACGTTCGGTGAGCTTTTCGAATTCTATTTTTAGACTCTTTGAATGGGACCGACCTACAGCTTAGCTACGATTCCGAACGTCAGTTTGCGAACTTTTTACTAGACTTGCCGATAACTCAATAACTCGCAGTGTTCGTCAGACACATTGAGGTCAGACACCACTCAAACAAAGATTTGAGGGTTTTATCGCGGTTCGAATTAACGTTTATATTATGAACGATACTATAATTTATTTTTTGTTGGCCCAAAGCGTCAGTTTGGTTACGACAACAACAGTAATCAATCAATACGTGACAGTGATCACACGAATGCTTCTGAAAACGAGTGAATGAATGAATAAAGAAAGTATTTCATTCAAATATTGGGTAGCTAAATTTGAACCCTATCATTATATGCCTTCGCCCAAAGGAATTACTTAATATAACTTATGCTTTACTTTACAAGGCACATTAGGCATTTAGTAAGCTTAGTTAGGAAAATGAAAACTTCCACGCCCCAAACAAACATGAAAATTGGCCCTTCTGTCACTCCAAGGCGCCAGTTGAATGTAATGGGTTATTCATTTAATGGTTTCAAAACCGCTGGTCTGGCAAGGCGGTCAGCTGTTAAATACATATCTGTCATCTGAAGTATTATTTATTTAGTAAAAGGTTTGCCATTTGCGAATATGGATCGTTTAACAACCGAAGAAGACTTAAAAATAGTTAAAACCTACTACAGAAATGGTTATTCGGACGTGAGAACTTTTCATGCATTACGGAGTAATTATGGTCGTCATAAAGACCAAAGAAACTTTAAGAGACTGGAAGTGCTACAGATATGGTCAGGCCTGTGCATCATCGCACTGCCGATAATATTGCTTCTGTTACGTTAAGTCAAAGACCGCGTTTATGCGGATAATCCCCAAACGTTAGAGTATTTGAAAACCAACATTCGTCAAGTTATTATACCTCCGAGATACCTCCCGAAATGTGCGAAAAGTTGTCTGCAACCAATCCAGAGGCGGTCATTTAGATGGCATTGTATTTCGTACATAATGGCAAGATTGAAGCATTATAATTAAATAGAAGTTTCATCGAAATCATAGCTTTATGTGTGTTTTTTTTTTAACTTTACTTTTGAAACCGAAAAATGCATAATCTTTTATATGTATGTAAGTCAGTTTACCTGACGCGAACTTCTACACTGTTTATTTTTTTCTTGCTTTTGGGGCCGACGTGTGAGTTTGGATACGACAAGCATTTCAATCGCATTTCATGACAGTGATCAAATGTTAGGTTTTAAAAACGTAAGTAAGTATAATGATGAGAGTATTCCAAATCATTCAAAATGCCCAAATTTCAAATATTTGATGGCTGCATTTAAATTCTGTTATACTCTAGCATTCCATGAATTACAACGTCCTAGTTTGTCCTTTGAGATCGCTGTGGCTATACTTGGACGAAGTCTAAAAGCACGCAAGATTTGTGACAATGTCAGCATTGGTATTGAACGAGTGGACTCCATTCGACAATTTCATTAGGGTATATGTATGAATATTATTAATGCGTTCTACATTAATGCTGCCATCAAAATTCATGTACTTAGTATATGAATTACATCCTAATCAATCGCTGTATGCGGACATAACGATAGCGGACTAGAATTCTGAATTCTTTCAAGACACAAACTCGCAACCTTAAT
>JAHXMU010025473.1:0-12486 GCA_019455685.1 Philornis downsi
GGAGCCTCTAAGCCTACGCCATCAAGCGGTTGATTAATTAACGATGAAGCCAAATACTCAATGTCCACCGTATTAATAACCACAATAGCCTCATTAAATTCTTTCGCCTCGTATAGGCTCTCGAGCAAGAGGTTGTAGCAGGGGATATGCGTCTTTTCCAACTTGTGGAAACGTATGGTATGCGCTGCCCTGTGGTACTCCTTCAATAGGAACATGCACTGTGCCTGACAGTACACATCCTTAGGATCATTCTGGCTGAGACAACATACCTTCTCGGCCCAGAACAAGGCAGTCTGATATCGTCTCATGTCACAGAATTGCTTGACCAACTTTCGGTAATGTTCAACATCGACCGTTGTGGCGTTCGCATCAATTGTGCTATTGTTGCGCATTTCACTGTCGCCAGTCATGGCACGGATGTGAATTTTAGTTAAATTTACTTCGCGATAATGCTGGGATTTGTTTAAAAACGTCTACCGCCGGCTCACGAAACTGCAAACAAATGGTTCCCTTATTGAAATGTCATAATTGCGTAGAGGCAAACAGCTGTTCGTAAACAGTTGATGACGATAAGGTGGCAACACTTGAGGTGAAAAAGTAATTGGCAACGTATCGTTTGTATTCAAAAAGCATTCAACTCTTTAACGGTTACCATATTTATATTATGTATGGGAGACGGAAATGGAATAATATGAGAGAACAGGTGATTAGCAAACAAGGTTGGTAACGTTTGAAATGTTTGTTGTGTATTGATCTTAACTAGTTATTCTAAAATGTCAAACGGCGAGTAACGCGGAAATATTTTCGGGTCATTTATACTGCAAATTCTTCAAAAGAATCGCTTTTTTTGATGTTCTCTGCCAGTATAATGCAGTTATAACGTTCAGTGTTTGTTGCCGTCATATATCCGCTTCCATTTCGATAGAAGTACCACTTTCATTTCTACAAGACGTATGAAAGTCAGTTTGGGTTTCCCTATCGTGATCCAAGCCACAACTGGTCTCATCAATTGCTCTCTAGCCTGCATGAAGGATCAATAAAAGCCGACTTGGTTTCCAAGTCTAAATCGGATTGAGGATACATGTACATATATCTGCGACGGTATCAGTGGCCACCACAAATAATCAATGTGACACCCCTTAGTTGGAAAGTAACTAACCAACAAGCGATTTGGCCATTTTCTACAATAATTATTTGGACAATTTATTTATGGCGCATTGGGGACATGATGAAAACACATGCCGAACAAAATTCTATAGGTAAGTGATACAATATAGTCATTTTATATTCCTTCGACATTAACACCGAGAGCCGAAAATTATGTTTTTGACTTAAATACCAACACATGTGTATGAAAATAGCATTCTGGAAAAAACACATTGTAGATAGAAGTCCGCTTGTCAAGATAATTATTATATGCAAATATCTTCCTGCAGTCTTCCCAAAGAGAGTCCCTTTTTATATTGAAACGTATCTTGAAAGTAACATTTCTTAAGTGTCTTGGAAAACGTTGCTCATGCAGTTTTAGAAAATACTTTTTGTATAACGCAGTGCCGGCTCCAACTTCTCCGTCTTGCTTTGAAGGCGCTTTTGATAACAGAAATACTAAAAAAGATGTCTCGGAAGACATTTGCCGTATTGAAAAGAAATGTTTCTTAGAACAGCACAATTATTTGTATGCAAATGCATCTTGGAATGAAAATTTCCATATAAGAAATTGGTAACTTTCACACATAAAATTGTTTCTAAAAAAAAAAAAAAAATACCAGGGAAGACAACTTTCGAACAGAAATGTATGCTGCAAAGCTTTTTTTACAATGGAATTTGGTTTGGAGTATACTTTTCATATAAAAATGAGGCCTGGAAGACATTTTTAACACATATAGACATAGAAACCATCTTATATATAGAAAAGTATATTAGAAGACGCTTTCCACCTAGAAGTGTGTCTTGAAAGACGCTTTTCCTATAGAAATTTGCCTTAGAAGAAACTTTTTACGCAGATATGTTTCTTTGACACCGCCTTTCATAAAGAAAAATGTTTTGGAAAATGCTTTTCAGATAGAAGTGTGCATTCGAAGACGCTTTCCATATAGAAATGTGTCTTGGATGACACTTTTTATATAAAAATGTGTCTTGGGCGCCACTTTTTATACAAGAAATTGGTTTGGAGACAATTTGTATGCAGAAACTTTTCTTAGAAACACACTCCATACGGAAAAGTGTCTTCAAGAACATTTTCTACATGCACATGTTTCTTGGAAGCCACTTTTCATATAAAAATATTTCTTTGGACGATCCCTTTCATATGTTAGATCATTTTAAAATACGATTTTGAAATAGAGAGAGATTTTATTAATATAGAAAACTACCTTGGAAAACACTACTTGTACAGAAATTTCTCTTGTAAGACGATTTTCTTAAAAAAAGTATTTTCTGGAAATACTTTTTTTTAAAGAAATGTGTCTCTTAAGACAATTTTCTTAAAGAAGTGTGTCTAGGAAAAAAATTTTCTTAAAGAAAAGTGTTTTGAACACTTTTCTTAAAGTAATGTATGTTGGAAGACATATAGAAATGTGACTTGGAATACACTTTTCATATAGAAATATGTATGTCTATAAGAAAAGATAGAAATGTGTCCTGGAAGGCACTTTTCTGTAAGAAATGTACCTTAGAAAACAAAGAAATGTAATTTAGAAGACACTTTTTTCACAGAAATATGTCTTTTAAGATCTTTTCTTAAAGATACGTGTTCTGAAAGATCCTTTTCTTAAAGGAATGTGTCTTTGAAGACACTTTTGCGATAGCAATGTCTTCCAATGTACTTTTCTTACAGTAAAGTGCCTTCGAAGACATCCTTCATATATAATTGTTAGTTGGAAGACATCGTTCATATTGAAATATGACTTGGAAGACACTTTTCTCAAAGGAATATATGTTGGAAGATGTTTTTTTATGGAAGTGTATCTTGGGGGATATGTTTTTCAAGAAATGTATATCTGAAAAAATTTTTCATAAAAAAATTTGTCTTGAAAGACGCCATATATGTAGAATTGTCGTGTATGGCATGTATGGAAAAAATTGTTCATACAGAAATATGAATCATGAATTTGTTTGTAAATTGTTTTATTTTTTAATTATTGCAATAAGTATACCACGACATTTTTATGGAAAGAAGTGTTTATACCGATGATTGAAAAAATCTTCTTTCATTTGAAGAATTTGTTTTCTTTTTGATTCCTTAATTCCAATAAAAAACTACGTTTGATATCCTGCCAAAACTGGTCGAAAATAAACATTCATATTGAGTGAAACAATATCGTTTTTTAACTTAACGGATATACGAGTACTCGTATTTCGGAAGTCTGTTTCGCTGTAGTCTCAAAGTGTGTTTTTTTTTTTTTTTTGTATTCAAGTACGAGTTTTGAAGTTGTTGATATCAAATTGATTTTTTTTTTTCGAATTGAGTTTAACATATGTATGTTTTCCATTACGATCAGTTTGGTGCTTAAGCTAGTGATACGAGGCTATGTTAGCACCACGCACAATTGTTTTGAATATTTATGGTACAGGAGGAAAGTCTTCCCTCTACAATATTACCACGCGATCAAACTGATTTCTCGTGTTTTGATAAGGATGCAGCCAAGTTGCCAAATACTACCATGTTCGCGTACAGAAAGCAAGAAAATATGGGTCAGTAATCTGTCGTCATGAATTTATGACTTTTTTATAGTTATTGTCAATTTATAGAAATTATCCCGCTATGCGATATTGGGTCATTAGATTAGTCTTTGAATCGATTGCAATTCTTAAAAGTTTTTGAGGTTTTCCGTTGAGTAAGGAAGAGAGAGAGAGAGAGAGAGAGAGAGAGAGAATCGAATAATCTGATAATGCTCTATTGACCTTCTAAAATATTCAATTTTTATGGCAGAGACAGCTATGGGTTCTGCCTGTAATACTCTGTGATGAAGCTGATCTGTGATATGGACGGACCAGAGATACAAATTTAGATCTTCTTTTTATTATCGAAACCATGTTTATAACAAGTATTTTTTCTGACCCTCTAATAAAACGTTTAGAATTGGTCGATTGGTCAATAAAATGTTTTTTATTCATTTAAATTTATTGTATCGTCCTCAAAATTGGCCGACTAATAATCCAATCATCAAAACCTTTTCCAAATGCATTTTCCTGGAAAAGACTTCAGTTCTCTACGCGTATTCTCTTTTGTGCCTTCTATTGGCTAAGAATTAGTGCTTCGAAGTGGTATTCTGAGTTTCGCGAAATTAGCGAAATTAACTAGGCCACGTCGATTATAGGAGATGTTGCTGTACTGTCTGAATTTATTGGTTTACTGCTATTTTCCTTCCTATTTTGACATTAAAGTCTCCTCAGCGATGCGGCTGTATATTTCTTCTAGGCACTCATAAAATACTTATATCTTTGGTCTCATCGTCTTTGCTATATGATTTGACGTTATCTAGTTCGCTGTTGAAGAATTTTCGTCTTAGAGTGGATCCGCTCAACATGATCCAGCCAACGCATTCGCTATATTTTGATGTACTTGGCAACAGCACAACACATGGTTGATACGAAATCGGTATTCAGCGTTTACTATAATTGGGCCGTATATTTTATGGAGTATTTTTCTCTCCGAGACTCCTAGAACCCATTTATCTGCTTACATTATAATCCAAGGTTCTAAGCCGTTCATCCAGACAGGTAAAATCAGTACCCGTATGTGGTAATGTTGGATTTTAGTTCTGCGAGAGGGTGTGTCATTAAATCGTTTGCTAAGCCGAAAATTGAAAGAAATATGCAAATCTCAAACAGAGGAAATTACGTTAACGGAGGAAAAGGAGCGAAGCCCTTTTTAAAAAAAAGTTGTAAAAAAAGTACTCCCTATGCCTATAGCAAATGCGAGATCACTTAACTACATACAGGGTTGCCCATATTCGACGGACCCATCTGGCAACGCCATAACTTTTGACGGAGATGTCAGATCGCTTAATGACATACCGCGTTTGAAGCGTCAGTCCAAGCAGATTTTTACCATGGAACAATACACGCCACGCGAGCGCTCTGAAATAGTTGAAATTTACATTCAACAGAAGAAGTCAATTGTGAAAACTCAACGTGCTTTTAAAATATTAAAAAATGTGAGAAGTGCGCCTTCTAAGAACACCATTAAGCGTTTATACGAAAAATTTTCGACTGGTGAGGCTCTTTCTAATCCGAAGAGGCCAAATAAAAGTCGACCAAGGCGATCGGCCGAGAATATCGCTGCCCCCAAGAACATCCCAAAAACGCCGTTCTCAGCAGTTGGGCATGGCTCGGTCCACTTTACAACGGATTATTCGCGTTGATTTGCATTTGTTCCCGTACAAAATTCAATTGACGCAAAGATTGTTGCCTGCGGACAAGCCTCGTCCATTGGAATGGGCCCAACGAGTCATCGAAATGGCCGATGATGACGAGCAATTTTGGAACAAAATTATCATGTCCGATGAAGCCCATTTCACATCGAATGGGACCGTAAATAAGCAAAGTTGCCGTATTTACGCCACTGAAAATCCTCAGGAGATTCAAGCCATTTGAGATATATCATATATCCATTTGAGAGATATCATATTCAAAAATTGATGTAAACAAATCTACTTGGAACAAATTAAATGAATAAGATTGCCAACCGCCAAATTTTTATTTTTTTCTTTGATTTTTTTTAAAAAACATGGGTTCGTCGAATATGGGCAACCCTGTAGATAGGGAAGAAATATCATCTTCACAAAATGAAAATACATTTGCCACACTAGGGCACGAAGAACTATGTTAAATGCAGGGAACAAGAAGGGGCAATTAGAGTCATTTACAATAAATCGTGAGCAGAGAAGAATAAAAGTGGGAGTGAAAACTTTGAGAACACGGATAGCGATACGCAAACATCACCACCTATACGGCACAGTCAAGGGATGCAAAGAGGTTTAGAAATAACCCTGACCTAAAAGAGCTAGGTAGATGCCAATAAAATAAGAAGAAGGGTGAGAAATGATCTAGTCTTGGACAAACGAAAGCGTAGCATATAGATTCAATGAGAAAATTGAGGCATACTTAGATGTGCACGCAGAAAAGAAGTCACACAAAGGTGGGAGGATAACACTTATCAAAGCCATGAATAATATTAATACTTATGTCAAGATTAATAGTATTGCAAGCTCTCAAAGTTATTCAAATTAGAAGAGACAATAATTAAATCCATACGGAAAACTTACAGCGGAGCCCAATCCTCTAGAATAAGCCGCCAGTCGCAGCAGCTCGGAGGGAGATGGTGTTGGGCAAAATCAAAATTGGATGATCCATGTGCCTTCAGATGCCTTGGTTTTGGGCAAATTGCAAAGAGAGACCAGAATGGAAGTCGCCGCATCAAATCATTGCCAAAGATGAAGAACCGAGGATCATGTTGCCAAAAATTTCAGAGCCGAAACAAAATGCACTTTGTGTAAATCCAATGACAAAGTTACATTGTGCATTCATCAAAATGGCGCTAAGTGCAAAATCCAAGTGAATCGCATCCAATTATACATACTGCTTAGGATTTCCTACTTCAGATAGAATCTGAACTGAAAATATACATCGTTATATGGGAAAACGACCTTACAGGTAGAACAGGCTCCTTGATCATGTGCAAATAAAGTGATGAAACTATACGTCGTCAAACATTCCACTAGAGGAATTTGAGAGCTTCGTCGATAACAAAGATAAAGAGCTTGTTTTTACGAGTCGGTTATTGCTAGACGATATTTTAAAGCCTGGGCAGCTAACTGTGAGAGTCAGAGGAGAAAAGAAAGACGTAGCCCTGGAAACCTTTCCACAGCTCAACGTGATCCCATGCAAACAAGATAGTCGCTCATACATTTAGAAGGGCAAATATAGCTCTTAAGTCGACTTGACATTTGTTAGTTCAAATATGACCAGAAACCAGGGAGTTGAAGCTAATCGAGCACTTTCCAAACAGTAGAAACCAAACTACATATAATATTCATGGTGAATAATAGATGACCTGAACGACTTCTCGCTCTCAATGAGCGAGATTGACCCAAACTTATTTTTAGAAGTCTTTTATTCGTATTCATCATATATCAGATGATGCTGCAACGAATGTGCCAGAAAGATTTCAGGTGGCGCCTCCATGCCTAGAGGAACAAGCATATCTCTGTTCGGAACAAATAAATTGTTTTTGTGCTCGTTTATCAATACAAAGGTTTAAAATCGTCGCAGGAATACTACTCCCGATCACGGATTAATATAATATTAGCTGTATAAAATTGTGTAAAGTAACTTTATAGCCGTTGAATGATGATATGTGCCGGATATCTAATTAGTTGTGGATTCACCAGGTCTAAAGACGTGCAGTTAATTTCCATTCAAGTTAGCTAGCAAAAGTTTTAGTCGTCTCGATAGAACCTTATAAGGTAAAAGACTGATACCGCAATAGCTAGGATCACCCTTTTAAAACAAAGGACACAATACGTTGTAGTTTAATTCATCGAATATGCATTCATTGAGGCAAATCGTGTTTGGAAGTTAATGTATGTTGATTACCAGTCTTAAGGATGTTGGGAGTAGGTATGTACTATATGTAAGTCAGTTCACCTGGCTGAAATTTCTGTATGGATTTTATCAATATTTTGCAAATGTTTACTTATATTATTCAGAATCATTCCAAGCTTACGATTTTAAATAATGACAAGGGGAACATTTTACACTTAGATTGTGTAACTGTTTTCACTTGTGATTAACCAGAACCCTGTGCAACATTTCCCTTCCAAGATATTTTCTTATATTACAAATTATTACAAATGTGCTACAAATTTTTCTGTATAAAAAGTGCAGCACAAAATGCTTTACAAGCAATGTTGCCAGAACTTTATGATGGAAAAAAGGCAAAATTTTCGGCAAAATAAAAAAAAATTAGAACAAGCTAAAAAATCCAAAAAATTACTACTTATTTTACGAAATTTGTTGAAATTTAACAGGTGAAACATTTATTCATATTTAAAATTCTTCCTGGATAAGATACATGTTTTAAATTCAAATCGATTTACGAATTCATAAGAATTATATAAAAAAATTATCTTCACACAGTCGACATCATTTTCATGGTACTATGAAGGCTTTTCACGGGGCACCTTCATATGAAAAAAATGATTGTGAATTTATTCCATCCGACAGTACTACTCTTTTTCACGAGGAAAATCTTTTTATGTGTCAACGCCAAACTTTTTTTTTATTGATGTCCAACGCGGAAGTCAGAATAATGTTCATCTTTATGCCGTAATATGTTCGAAAATACGTTTATAAACTTGAAAATGAAATATTAATAACTATAGGCGCAACTTAATATTCTTACAAATAAAACAAACATTAGCTGTTCCGATTTCAGTGTTAGAAATCGATATAAGAAAGCAAACAATGTATCGCGGAATTCAATTTTTCAACTTTTAACTTACTCAATTGACTGAATTGAAACAGTCCATTAAAACAATAATTGAGGCGATCCCGACTTTAACCCTTTAGAGCGCAAAGAATAAATTTCTAATCAGGTGTCGCATATGCGTGAATGAGCATGGAGGTCAGTTACTATCTATTATCTTCAAAACCAATTAGTTATATAAAATAAAATTTAATTTTTTACATAATAAAGAATAAATAAATAAATGAAATACATTTTTTTATTAAATTAAATAATTGAATAAAAAAAATGTTATTTGAATTGCTTATTGTAGCACAATTGATACACCACTCTGTATATTTAAAGATTGGAACGATACTGCAACATTTGTGAAACAATTTTAAAGTCATGAAAATAACAAGAATTCTATTCTGATTTGTTTCAGATAATCAGATTTATGATTATATAGAATATTTTCTACCTATCACTAAACTAGAACAAATGGGAGTATTGCATTGCACAAAAAGTACCTAAATGATTTATTATAAAAATCTGCAGTAAATGGTCACGTGTAAGAAACATTCCATAGGGGATTTTACGTTTGACCCTATAAGTTGAAAATTTTGCAAGTTATACATTTTTTAGGGTTAGGCATTTTTCGTTTTTAAAAGTAAAATTAAATAAAACACACATAAAGCTATGATTTCGATGAAACTTACATTGCCATTATGTATGAAATACAATGTCCTTTAAATTACCGCCTCTGGATTGGTTGCAGCAGTGAAACAACCTTTTGAGGTTGTTTTTGAAAAAAAAAACATAAATCGCACCAAAAAGTCACATTTTCCGGTTGCAATGGCTTTTCTACAATCACTTTGGGGCTCTCCCAGCCCCATATGTAACAATTTTGCTAGACGTAACCACCGAGTAAGAAATGAGTTTCATCTCTTAAGAAAATTTTGTTCGATTGAAAGCCCACGTTAGAATCACCATTTTTTTTTTGTAAGTTTTGTTTGTAAGACGATCCATATTCGTGAAAAGCAAGCCTTTCACTAAATAAATAACACTTCAAAGGGCAGGTACTTAACAGCTGATAGCCTTGCCATACCGGCGGCGTCCGAATAACTTAATTGTAGTTTGTGAAAATTTCTCTAAGGATCTGTGAAATACCAAAATAAAAAGGGCTGAACTCGAAAACTGGGATTCTGAATTCTGAATTCAGGTTTATGCTAAAACAGGTTGCGATAATATGCTTGGCGAAAATAACCACAAATAACCTAAGAAATTTTTGAAAACAAGCCAGAAAAAAATTTAAAGCTAAATTCGTCTTAAAAAAAGAGTCTTGAAAGGCGCCTATTGTAAAGGAAAGTGTGTTTCGAAGACACTTTTCATATACATATATATTCCTGCAGGAACTTGCTTCAGAAGAAAATTTTAATACAGGAAAATCTATTTGGAAAGCATATTCTATATACAGGGTGGCGCAACAGAACGTGCATATTTAAAAAATATATTAAAAAATAAATACGAAAGGGATGGTTAAAATAAATCTAAGGCATTGTAGAGTAATAAATGAAGTTTATTTTTTAAAAATAACATCATCTAAATGGTGACCCTCTCTACGACGGCACTCCTCTAACCGCAAACGAAAATTATTGAAAACTTTCTTCAGTAATACTCGTGTAATGACTGCTATTTCACCACGGATATTCTCCTTGAGCTGAACGATGTTTCTTGGATTATTACTGTAGACTTTGTGTTTGAGGTATCCCCACAAAAAAAAGTCAAGAGGCGTCAAGTCTGGACTACGTGGGGGCCATGGGATATCACCTCTTTTCGAAATCAATCTGCCAGGGAACATCTGCTTCATCACCGCCATGGAGTCATTTGATGTGTGACAGGTAGCTCCATCTGGTTGGAACCAAGTTCTGAAATTCACTATTCTTGAACTTTCAATTTCTGGAGCCAAAAATCCGTCCAACATCTCAACATAGCGTTTCGTATTAACCGTGACGTTTTGGCCCCGCGCATTTTCGAAGAAAAAAGGACCAATTATTCCTCTGCCAGATATTGCTGCCCATACTGTCACTTTAGGACTATGCAATGGTTTCTGGTGTTTGATTTTGGGATTTTCACTGTTCCAGTAATGACAATTTTAACGGTTTACGAACCCATTCATAAGGAAATGAGCCTCGTCAGAGAAAAGGATATTGTCAAAATTGGAAAATCGATTAAGCATTTCATTAGCAAATGTGACCCTTGCTATGAAGTCGGATTCTTTCAATTCTTGTGTTAATTGCAACTTATATGGATGGAGTTTAAGATCCAATGTTAAAATTCGTTGCAAACTTCGTCGCGATAATTGTGAGACAGACGATCTCTTGCGAGTCGACATTTGTGGATTTCCTCGTACTGACTCCATAACTCTCTCGACATTGTCTTCGGTCCTAGATGTTCTTGGGCGACCATTTGCTTGTGGTTTAAATGTTGAACCGGTCTCTTCAAAACGCTTTACCCATATTTTAATT
Organism: Philornis downsi; assembly: GCA_019455685.1. Taxonomy (NCBI): domain Eukaryota; kingdom Metazoa; phylum Arthropoda; class Insecta; order Diptera; family Muscidae; genus Philornis; species Philornis downsi. The sequence continues at coordinate 10,978 of JAHXMU010025473.1, forward strand.
AAATTAGCACTCGGAGCTTTACTAATATCATGCATATTCTCGTACATTGTCTTTGGTCAAATTTTATGTAAAAAAGATGTCTCCGTAACACAGGCAAGAATACTGTGGAGAACCGATCTCGCTTGACTCAAATGCTCTCCATAGGCTGAAGCAGACTAAATGTCTTCAGTGTTTGAGAGGTAGATTTATATTACGCCTGAGAGTACGCAATGTTATTATTGTAGCACATGGCTGACAAAACGGTAAATATCATGGACTTGAACCAAAATGCTATCAACTTCAATCAAACAAGATGACTCTGCTTGAGCCTATTAATCGAACATTTTATCTTTTGGATCCCAGGGAGGGTTGACTTCTCTATATAGTATTTTACATCTAGCATTTAACCTCACATTTCATATACAACAAGGTTTTGAAAGTTACTTTTCGGGTAAAAACATATGTTTAGAAAAACGTTTATCAAAAGGAAGTATATTGGAAGGCTTTCCATATGGATCAGTTTTTCGGAAAACTATTCTTCAATAGTAACAATGAATTTCACTCTGGAAAGTATAGTACACATCAAAATTAATAATAACATCTATTCCCTCCATTAACAATATGCACTTAGTAGAATCCCCCTCATTTTGTATGAGAACTGGGCAATGGCAATACGTATGGCATCATACATGTTCGGCTCGCACATGTCCAGTGTTGTAAATGGCAAACACTCCTTTGGCATAGAACCTCCAAAAACGAACTTTACTTCTAGCAAATCCTCCAAATCCTGCACAGTCTCTTGATTTTATTCGAAAGGTGAGGTTTTATTTTTCTCAAGCTCCTCAATAGAAAGAAAAAAAAGCATCAAATAACCAATTACAATTTTTGGCAAATGAAGTAAGAAATTGCATTGCAAGCAGCAAACCAAGCAAACTGACAACTAACTCTGTGTTTCAAAAAGTGTTTCATCCGTAATTTCATTTTAAATCGAATCCCGTAATTTTATTGTAACTTATTGTTGATTTGTGCTAAAGTAACATTCTAAAATTAAAACCAAAAAAAGAAATTAAGCCGAAAACGGAAGATAGAAAAGAAAAGTTGAAATAAAACGAAAACGAACAAATTTGTTGTACTACTACTATATTAGTTCTCCTTGCTCCGAAACAACGAACGAACAAGTGTCAAACGCCAAAAGAACCAGAATCGTCAGAGGAATCACGGAATCAGAGTCATCAGTAAGCAGTAGCAGTAGCAGAGCTGGCTCCCCTTCTCCATCAGTTCAGCCAACACATTCAGTTGTACGACATCGACCACGACAACTAACGGTGAATGAAATTCTTTTTTTTTTACGTTCCTCTTATTCCATTCGCCGAATCTGTTGTATTATGCAAAGCAAAAAAGAAAATGTGCTATAGTTTGTGAGTTTTTCTTTTTTTTTTTTTGGTTAATGAATAAAAAGTAGAGTGGAGATAAAAATTAATAAACGGAGGAAATAACCCGGAATCGTAGAGAAAATGTGCTTTTAATGAC
>JAHXMU010025475.1:0-22925 GCA_019455685.1 Philornis downsi
AAGATGGGGGAATTAATTGTGATGTAATAAAATTATTCCATTATCCATATGCTAATCCTCAAATGTTGGACATGTGAATTGATGTGGAAATATTTATGTATAAATACCAGGCAAAACGCAAATACAACTATTTATAATTTCCAACTTATTAACCGATTGTTGAAAATGCCTACGATTATCGCTATTACAATCTATAAAAAATAAACTTTTTATTGTGGTATGTTTTGTTTATCTTATGGGATAAGTTAAGTAAATTTAGATTGAGTTTTTCTATCAAATTCAGCAAATTCAGTAAATAATATATAAAATTAATGCATAATCTAAAATAAACAATATTTATGTTGGTACATACAAGGCAAAACAATTTAACTAGGCATTTAACGTTAAGAAATATTAAACGTTTTTCTAAAAATCACTATTATATATGTAGGAATGGTATATTGGAAAATTTTAAATCGCACTTAGGCAACAACAAATAATAATAACAACAATAAATAATAAGTAGATGAGTCAATAACAGCAAAAAAACTTATTTTTACTTATATAAATATTTAGCGACATTACGTAGTTTTTAAAAATCTTTATTTTGAAAAATTGTGATAACCTATCAACTTCGCATCGAATGGCGATTGGACACCAGTATGCGCCAAAATATGATTTAAATCCGGGGAATATGGTGGCCACTGTTATGAAGAAAAGAAGCTGGGAACTTTTTCTCGTAAAAAAACCTTGAGTTTCGCGGGATTTACGAGATTGTGCGATGTCGAATGGATTCTACCGAATTGTTTCAATGCCCAATGCAAGAAAGCACCATTTACGATTTTTTCAATTTCAAAAGAAATTGATCGAAAGACGAGGGCCAGAATTCAACGCAATTCGCGACCATGCATAGTTTAATTGGCGAAGAATTGCAATGTGTCTGCTCGTAGCTTGAAAAGCATATTAAAAAAATTGACAACAATTAAAGGCCCGCAAAATACAAAAGATTTATGAAAGATTTAACAGCTGCACACAGTTCGCCATGCAAGAGCAAAGGTGTTAAAACATTCGTATGAAAAGGGTGTTCAATGTGAACAAATGGGAGCATTGTGTGGCAGTTACCGCTGCTCAAAGCATCACTAATGAAGGCGCCTGCTCCAAAGAAGAATTCGCTAATGTAAATTGTGTTTTGATTTGCGTTTTGAACCATGAAAATTTTTTCATCTGAGAAGACCAAATTTTTAAGCTCGCCAACAGCATGCAACCTAACCTAACTGACCTAACAAAAAAGTCCCAGAAATGTTGGGAAGTATTTCCTTTATTTTTCAGCATAATCTCCTATTGGCTCCATACACTTTTTCCAGCGATATTCAATAGCTTCTATGCCCAGTTTATAGTAAGAGCTGACAAACTTCTTATAATAGTCATTAACTGCAGACTACAACTCCTCATTGTTGGTAAATCCTTTTACCACCACCATTTTTTCACGTTTGGGAATAGAAAATAGTCTGAAGAACCTAAATTTAATATAAAAATGTATAATAAGATACGTGCTGAAGCAATTCGAATTTTAATTCATTCATTTTGGCCATCGCAATACTGGATGTGTGAACTCTTTCGTCAATTGCGGCATTTTTTCCATAATTTCATCACCCAAACGCTGCAAAAAATTAACATAATATTCGCCGTTGATGGTGTTTCCTTTCTGAAGATAATCAATAAAAGTAATCCTATGTACATTCCAAAAATAACAAACGCCATGACCTTGCCTGCAGATGGAACCGTCTTCGTCTTCTTTCGGCACGATTCTTCCATTCCAGTCCACTGCTTTGACTGTTCCTTTGTCTCAGGTGTGAAGTGGTAGATCCACGTCTCATCTATGGTTATAAATCAACGCAAAAATTCGTCTTAATTTCTACAGAAGCATCTTCACGACACTGATTTTGCTTTATTGAAAGCCAACGCGGCACCCATCTTGCGCGCAACTATCTCAGCCTTAAACCTTCGGTCATTATATTATATACCCGTATATTATATTATACGTTATATACATATATATATATATTAAGGTATTGTATGTCATATTATATATATATTATATATATACATATATATATTATTATCACATTATATATATATATATATATACTACGTGTATATATATATTAATATTAACACGATGTACTCGTAGAGCGCTTTTTGAAATGCTTGTCATTTCAGCTAGCTTACGCACCTTCAACCGACGATCATCCAATACCATTTTGTGGATTTTCTTAAACATGTCTAGCGTAGACGCCTCAATTGGTCGACGACTACGATGTTCGTCTTGGCAGCTTGTACGGCCTCGTCTAAACTCTGCTACCTAATATTTTAAGGCCTTACACGAAGGAGCAGACTCCCCAGAGCAGAATCTAGCTCGGCTTTAATTTTGGCTGAGACCTTTCAAATGAAAATATTGAATTACATAACATTGACCAATTTGTTCCACGTTTACAGTTTACAAATTCACTGAGATCGTTTACTTTTGATGGCTCAAATAAAACTACTAAATAGCGTGGAGCCCTCAAAGTTAAAACATATGTTTTATGAAGTTGCCATAATTTTTTTCAAACTACTGGCACCATCTATTGGTCAGGTCAGCCAGTTTTGAGACCACGTTGAAGCTCTTGCATGGCGAATTGCCTTTGGTGCAGGTGTTAAATCTTGCATAAATCATAAATCGGCAGACTCATTGAAAAGTGTTCACCAATTGAACAACAATTTTAATTGCATTGAAATGACGGATGGATGAGTGGATTATGTTGAATTCTGGCTCTCACTTATCGATTAATTTCTCGCTATGTTGCAATACAAAATCCATTGAAATTTTTGCTCTATGCGACGAATTTATTCTTAATATGCGTCCTAAGCTACGAGCAGACATATTGAAGATTTTCAATTGATGAATTGGTGGTCGTGGATTACATTGAATTCTGGCCTTCGCCTTTCGTACAATTGCTGTTATTGTTGCTGTTTTTGGTGTTTTTTGTTGCTAACAGCATCTATGTAACGTCAAATGTGTCAATATCTCAGAATTCCTTCATAAACAGGCTATTCAACAGGCATAAGGTCCTCATCGAAAATTTTCGAACAAATATAGGTAATAATATGGATTTTTGGTGAGGCTATAAAAAAAGTTAGATGAAGCAGTACAAAATCCATTGAAACTTCTGCTGTACGCGACCAATTCATTCACTAGTTACACATATATAATTTATTCCCCAAAATCGTGTTTCACAGTCTTGTGCTGCGGTGGTAAATGCTGGTGTTGATTCCAATTTCGAACAAAAACTAAGTTTTTCTAGTAAGAGTACTATATTTTTCTGTCACTAAATTTTGGAAGTATAATACAATTTTGATCAACTAATGCATTTTTTAATTATTTTCCAATGAATGAAAGTATAGATAATTTTGTCGGATGTTCAGAGAATACATTGTCATTGATTTTAATTTCTTCCTTATACAACAGTTTACATTTTTACGTTTTAATTAATTTAGTAGAATTTTATTATCCGCTCATTATGATTCATAAATACCTCTAAATGGATTATATGTAATAAAAACGCACAAAAAGCGCTAAAAAGTTGAAGATCTTTCAGATTGTTGCTTTCTCCTTTGTGCTGTCACCTCAGATTTATCCATTTCTGTGTGATACATCTAAAATATTTTTGTTTTAAAGAGTGAGGAACAAAAAAACGGCAACAACAATTCACATAATTTAGCCACTTGTGACATGTCCTTGTCAAGAACAATACAACTTTTGTAAGTTGTCAACGGTGGGACGACAGTTTTCTTTCTGTTTTTTTCTATCTACTTGTTGAATAGAGGCGGCATCGTTATATTCCGTTGATGCCGTTTCATTAGAAAACTATATTACGAGTTGTTTTCAGAGAATACTTCCTTGTTTCGGCTTTGTGATCCACTACGACGAACGCTGAAATAGAAAATTTCACCCGTTCATTTGACGAAACCAACTGCAGCAAATATTTATGGAATGGATGAAAAAACAATTGCGAATGCAACAAATGTATGATGACATCTAGAACATCTGGAAAATGTGCACTGATTTCAAATGTGTCATATAAATTTCATTTCAAGGAGTAGTTTAAAAGCTGTTTGCGTCTCGTCCAAGTTCAGTTGATACATCCGCGTGGTTTCCTGACATTTGACAGGAAGTTTATGTTCACGGTACGTTCATTGCCAAGGTTTAAACAGAAAAATTTAGAAGAACTTATTTTTTAGTGTGTTACGGATGGTTTCCGGTAATAAGAGCAACGTGAGCAGTTTGAGTGCCAGTGGGTACTACTTGGCCACATTTCTAAATAATTTACAGGGTGGCACACGAATCGTGATACAAGCACAAAGCGGGGACCAATGGGAAGTGTTATTTAAAGAAGTTGAAGGAGTTTTTTTTTACACTGAACTGCACTTTAGACGTGTCCGTTTCGACAGCTTTTCGTTCGAGCGGGATGGAGCAGCGGCACACATAGCCTGACCGCTTATGGCCGAGCTGTATCGAAAATTCCCAAACAAATTGATATCCACAAACTTTATTTTCCGCTAGCCCCCGAAATTACCTGACCTGAATGCACCAGACTTTTTATATGGAGTTATGTCAAGCAAGAAGTGTACAAAATGAATCCAAGGAATTTGACTGAATTCAAGCAAAGTGACGAGCACGACTTCAATCCTTCAGGCCGCAATGAAGAATTTTCTGATCAGTTGCCACATATGCACGAATGAGCATAGAGGTCATTTACAGTCTATCATCTTCAAAACCAATTAGTTATATAAAATATAAATGAATTTTCTATACAATAATAAAACAATAAATGAAATACATCGATTAAAAAAAGTTATCTGAAATTCTTACTGTAGCTCAATTGGTGTGCCACCTTGTAGTTGGAACCAGTAAAGAAACGTCAGTCGCAATGCTCTTGTAAAGAATACATGGAATTAATCCTCAATAAAAGAAGTAATATTATAACCTCATGAAGTCCTCCGATTGAAAAATATAAATAGATCACAGAGTTTTGCTAAGTTGACCAAATCGTATGACTAGGGGCGTGACAATGCAATCCATTTTCATTCGCAGTAAATGTCGAACTTGGGGCCGGCAGTGGCGCGATTGTTAATACAAGCAACTATCGTTCGCATGACCACGGGTTGAATCCCGCATACAGCCACCTATTTGAGCGCTGGTCACCTCAATATGTGTGACGAACACTTCGAGTAGTTGAATAATCAACGAGTCTTGTAAATTCTTCCCACACTGTAACATTCGGAATCGTCGTTAAACTGCAGGTCCCGTTGAGGGAGTCTAAAAATTGAATACATGTAAGCTCACTAATTGTGAGAAGCCCTCTTATGTCTCATGAGATGCAAGGGAATTTGTTTTTTTTTTTTTTTTGTTTTTTATGAACTGGATATCCAATTATTACGCTGAAATAGTGAAGAATGATTCAATATCCCGGAAGAATTGAAATAATACACAAGAATTCATGTCAAGCCTTCTTCAATGGAGATGAAACATAGAAATCAATTTTTTGATATTTTATTTTTTTCACATTTTTTTTATTTTTGCAAATTTCCCATTGTTGAACACAGTTAATCAATCTTCTTCTTTAATTTTTAATGAACTACAATAATAGTGATGAATTACACTGAATTTTCTGGGATTTTCTAGCCTTTGAATTGTCATGCATTATAATAACTTAAATTGAATTGTTTTAAACTAAACTGAATTATTTTAAATTTTATTGAATTATATAAAATTTTTAATATTATTCAATTAATATTTCGCAGAAATTGTTAAAATTAACTATATATTCGTTAAAGCAAAAGCCATTTCAAACAACTTTGTAATTGAAAGCCCCCAATTTTATTGCAAATAATTGGCAACACCATAGTAAACAGAGGCATCTGTGGTGAGTTTCCACGAAGATCACTTCAACAGCTGCCCTTCGAAACTTCCAATCAAATCCCAACTTTATAATGTAAATAAGAAACAAAACACAAAAGTTCTCTCTTTTATTTTCGATTCCTATTGTACGTATCGAACAGTGGTGGAATTCCAGATCACTTGGATTTCGAATCCCTCAAAAAAGAACATAAATTATATCTTTCTCCATTCTCTCGATTTGGTGGAACCTGAACTCCAAGAAAAAAAATTAAACATGTAAATCAAATTTTGCTAAATTATATATGTTTATACGTGGGGGAATTCAACCCGCTTGGATTTCGAACTCCCTAAAAATAACACAAGTTATCTCTCTCTACATTCTCCTGAAAGGTACCAAAAAAAAGTAACGAAAAAAAGTAACAAAATTAAAAGGGCAAATCCAATTTTGTTAAATCATATATATTTATCTATTTTTCGGTTTCAAAAGTAAAGTTAAATAAAACCAACATAAAGCTATGATTTCGATGAAACTTTTATTTCATTGTAAGGCTTGGGTATTGCCATTATTTACGAAATACAATGTCATTTAAATTACCGTCTCTGGATTAGTTGCAGCAGTGGATTCTTTTGAGATAGTTTAAGATCACTTTTTCCCATATTTCGGTCGATATGTTTGGGGATTCTTCGCATAAATACGGTCTGTGACGTAGACCCACATAAAAAAGCGTAATGGCGTCAAATCCTGTGATCTTGGTGGCCAATTGACGTCGTCAAAACGTGAAATTACGCTTTCTGGAAACTTTTTTGCAATAAAGGCAAAATCGATCGTGTTGAATCACGTTTGAATTACCACTTTTGTAGTAAGTTTTTAATGGTTTTACACGTCCTTCGGTAGTTGAACGATCAGCATTCTTTTCACTATATAAATACACTCCAGATGACAGGTATTAAACAGCTGACAGCCTTGCCAGACCGGCGGTGGTGAAACCACTAAATGGTTAACTTAATCAGTGTGTATGAAATATGATTGAGGTAAAAACTTTATTTTAAAAATCCACGAATTTTAATTTTACTCTACATACTTTTAAGATCAGTCGATGAAAAATATTTCTTATACACATTTAAATACTCTAACTTACTTTTAGTAATTGTAGCAAAAAAGCAATTTTCTACCAAAAAATGGGACGTTTAGAATCGTTTTAAGGATTTTTCTAAATTATAGAATTAGCAATACTGGTGAGAACCCAGGCGAATTACACGTTACTATAACGCTTGTGTGAAATGAGTGAATGATATATTTTTCTCTGAAACTCTCAATAAATTCGAATTCAAAACAGGAAAAGTATTGGATTAATTGTTAGGTATACTTGCATTTATACAAACTATATCAAAACTCCAGCTATTCACGAGATTTAATCAAATTTACCTTTTTATTTCACTTCACTGTCACTTGCATTTATGTGCACCCAGTTTTTAATATATAATCACAATGTTTCACATTATCTGGTCGGCATTTTCCTGTAATTTAGTTCATTATCCAATAGCAATTTATAAACATTCTTGGAATCATTGTTTATCATTACAGGTTGAAGAGCTTTTTTTGGGTGTTTACACCCTTTTTGGGAAATTTTGCTACCGGAGAATTCAAAGAATAAAATCGAAACTAAACAAAAGTAAAACAAAACAGCAATAACTACATCGAGAAATTGAGCGAACGTCTAGAGCAAAATTTAAAAAAAAATATTTCTCTCTCAACAGAGAAAACAGTAAGTAAATGTAGTCACAACTAAGATGAAACTTATAATAAAGTATGTAATAACAACCACAGCCGAGCTTCTGCACTACCAAGTGCGCATAAATTGTAATTTGGCGACAACCAATACAAAGAAGCAAATCACTCAACTTTGCTTATTACAAAAGAAACAAGATTGCCAAACGCACAAAAAAAATATGTACAGCTATTAATAAGTATTGAAGTAAATAATATGATATAATATTTATAAAGCAACAAAAGTAACTCATATGCATAACTTCAATAAAATAATCAAAAGTATTTCTTTCTAATCTTCTTTTCTCACTGACTTACGTGTCAGCTAGAATAGACATTCTTATCTATTTTGCACCTCACGTAGAAAATAACATCAAGCGTTTCGGTATTCTGCTGTTCATCTTCAATTCATTACATTAAGTTTTGATAGTGTTTCAAAAACCTTAATCTTCCCATAGAGTTTAAGTTACAACCGTCGTGCTCCGGCCATCGAGATTGTTGTCGAAAACTTCACATTAAAAGATTTGAGTTCATTCGCACATCATGACCCAACTAAAGTAATTGCTGTATTTTGATACGCTTGATTACGGTGATGACTTCATATACCTTAACGACGCAGAAACCGCATATTTTCTTCAGTGTTTTTCTTTCAAAGCCTCTCAGAACAGATTTATTCACTTATGGCATAACTCAAAAATCTGCAAAGCAGTTAAAACCAATTTCTGGTGCAGTTGGATTTTTGTTTATCGAGGGACGGCTTTTTTAAAACATCATTAGCTTTATTCAAGGCGACGCCGATGTAGATGAATTCATTCACCACTCAAAAGTTATAACAGCCAAGGTTCACAAAATGTCCCAAACAAGCAGGCAATATGCTCGTACAAAAAAAAAAAAAAAACAGTGTTAAAAAAATGTTCCAAACAAGCAGACACTCTGTTCATAGAAACAAATAACATAGTTCAATAACAGTCCCCTGTTGATTCCTTTTCAGAGTTCGAGAAGGTTGCAGTAACGTTTCGCAATTTCCTGCCAATAATGTCTATTTCATTGGCATACGCGAGTAGCACATGACTTTGGTTAAAGATAGTGCCAATTGTGTTAACTATTCTTTAATTTCGCAGAAAAAATAAACCATATTCTTATCGCTCAGGCCTACTTAGCAGACCTATAATCTAAATCACCGCATAAGCAAGCTTAGGAATCAAATTAGAAAGGAATGAAATTAAACCAAAATCAATCAAAATGTTGCAATTTTTTGAGCGATTTTCTAATTTGTCATGAGCAATAGCGGATTAATTGTGTTAAATAAAAGCAAACATATTCGCTCAGGTTAACATATTCGCTCAATCGGAAACACCTTTACTTAACATCCCCTTGCTTTAATGCCATCATTTACTGAATTCAGGTAAGATGAGAGCAGAAGCTATACTGAATTTAGAGCACTCGAATGAGAGATGTGTGATTATATACCAGGTATCAGAAAGGACGTGGTTGTCCGTTAAATTTTTCATGACAAATCATTTCAGCTGCTGTAACCTTCGAATTCATTTTCCTTTTAAAAATTCAGGGTAAGATATGGAGCTAGAGATATATGGGTTAAGTGTGTCAAGTGGAAAGTGGCTATGAGGATCATTTTCATTTCATTTAAAATGCTACTTCAGTAATTGCTCTGCAAATATAGCTAAATTCAATGCAACTGCTTGAAAGAATATAGAGGTTAAATCGGTCATATATGTGGGAGATATCAGGAAGGGTGTGGCTACCTAGTCCACTTCTCTAAAATTTTGCCAAACATTATTAATCAATAAAATATACAAAAATTTAGAATGTAGCAGGCTATTAATTAGAAATTGCAAACCTAAAATTAAGTTTCGAAAAATCGGCTGATTTTAATGGAAGTTACCAGAAGGGTTTTGGCAAGGTCCTACATTTACAGTCAGAGACGCTATTTTTATGGTCCAGAAAATAAAATAGATTGAGCGCAGAATTGGGCATAACTACATTTTAGACACTACATTTTGACCCGTAATGTGGAGTGATAAAATTTTGCGCTAATTATTATCCATGTAACTCAGGCGCGCTGGTAACTCTGGATAGAAGTAGAGTTTACACACACGCGTGACAATTCATCGGAAAGAGCAGAAAGTCCATATCAACAATACACAAATGTCAGTGCAGTCATTATCGGTGCACTTGTCTCAGTTCGAATTTACATTACTCTACTAATACCATTACAAATTTGTGCACAGTAATTTGTCATAATGGACAGTAGTTTACTAAAACTGTTCTTAAATAAAATTACAATTACTTCATCCCAAATTTGGTGACACCAGCTATACAAAAAATGTAGAGAAAAATATTTATAATAGTAGTCTTTAAGCTTACTATACATTATATTGTCATGATGGTCGGTGGAGCGACTATCTTCCACAATATCATAGGTTTGGGGGCTGGAACTAAGACCGCTATCGTTCTTTGAGCGGTAGTCAATAGTAGAGTACGCGACAAGTCTTGTATAAAATTTTCAAAACGAAGATCATAAACGCAACTAAACAGTAGAATGAGCGTAAGCTCACTGAATGTTAGCAGCTCTTGCCTGTATTTCGTTTTTATATACTAAATGGAGGTTTCTCTTTTTTCTCTCATTCATTTTTCCACCACGAGCAATACTCGTGAAAGATGTCGTAAAGTATATTCGACTGATCGACATAAAAATCTATGCTAATCTAATCATGTCCGCCCATCCTTCTGACTATATACGTGACTAGGGTAAGCACTATAGTGATCGTACAGTTTATTCTAATTGGCTGATATTTTGCATAAATATAGCTCATATTTATGGCCATATTAGGTTTAAAATTCGACGAAGTCGGCTGTGTAGGAAAAAATTTGCCCATACAAGAACTGAATCTGATATTTGCAAAATTAGGATTTCGGAAGATTTTAATTGTAACATTTAATCGTTGACAAAATACACTAGTGATTTATAAGAACTGGAAAGAACCATCCCAAACGATATACGTGAATGGTTATTGAAAAATACTTCACAAACTAAATTGAAAAAAACTGATTTCGGCGATCTATATTCTGTGAAAAAAGAGTTGCCATAATATTGCCTAATTTAAGTCAATTATAGTGGGAGTTCTTGTACCACAAGGGATTTTTTTCTTACATTTTACCTTCAACACTAGTGACGAATATTGAAGTTACTACAGTCTATGCAAAACTAAATTTCCCTTAATCAGTCAATGTGTATGAGATTTATTCAATTGGACATAGTAGTGCAGTCCATTTCTACTCGCAGAACAAAATTTATCAAACGCCTGATGTGTGCCAAAATCGATTGAATTCAATATAAACTGTTTGAAAGTTAAGGAACTAAAATAAATAACTTAAATCGATCTTTTACATGGGATATAAAAACTTTTAACGTTGACCCCAATATAGAAGATCAACAGTATACGATAAGAACTAAAATAAATGAACTTAAATCGATCTTTTACATGGAATCTACCAGAAAAGACGTGGACACTTGAAGGATTTTTTTAAATTTTGGCAGATGCCATGGAAAATATCAGAAGGAACATAAAAATAACGTCCATGTTTGGACACCACCTAATAAAACCCTCAGCGTGCTCTAAATTTGATTACATTTAATGTAAATGTATAGAAAATATGACATTTACAAAGTCATTTTTTGATATTTTAAGATTTATGTTTTTCAGGTTGGCAGCACTGGTTGGCAATGGCGTCCAAATGTCATCTGTCAAAGAGAAAAGTATACAGTATACTCTGCCATTTCGTCATGGGATGACGAATGACCTACAACAACGTCTAATTTTTGGCGCTCAATGAAAATCCGCTGTTTTATCGAAAAATTGTGTTCAGCGATGAGGCTCATTTCTTGCTGAACGGATACGTAAACAAGCAAAACTGCCGCATCTGGAGAGATGAACAGCCAAATGTCATACATGAATTACCGATGCATCCCGAAAAAACGACAGTCTGGTGTGGTTTATGGGCTGGTGGCGTCATCGGTCCATTTTTCTTTAAAGACGACCGTGGAAGAAACCTTACCGTCAACGGCAAACGATATCGAGCCATGATAAGCGATTTTTTTTGCCCCAATTGTCTGAGTTGAACTTGGTTGACATGTGGTTTCATCAGGACGGTGCAACATGCCGCACTGCTCGTGAAACAATGGATATGTTGAGGGATGAATTTGGTGAGCAGCTTATCTCTCGATTAGGCCCTGTGAGATGGCTCCCAAGATCTTGCGGTTTAACGCCTCTTGATTATTTCTTGTGGGGTTATTTCAAGTCGTTACTCTATGTGGACACTATTGAAGCCTTACAGGATAGCATAACACGCGTTATTCGTGGAATACAGGCCGAAATGGTCGAAAAAGTGACGAAAAATTGAACCATCCGAATGGACATTTTGAGACGGAACCGCGGACAACATTTACATGAAATTATCTTAAAATTAAATGACAAATTTATCGATTCCAATAAAAAATTTTAATATATGATGAAAATTTGAGTGTTTTATTAGATTTAAAGAAAAAACTACTATTAAAATATTACCCTACATGAAAGATACCAAAAAGTTCACGGATAGCCATTCAATTTTCTTGTATTTTATCAAGAATTATTAAACAAATCGGTCATTTGTATAAGAGATACCAGAACGATTATGGATAGCCATCCAATTTTCTTGTGTTTCGCCAAGAATTATTAACCAAACATTCCCAAAAAATGCAGGTCGCTACAATCTAAGCGCTCGAAATTACAAAGATAAAATTCAATTAAGAAAATAGGTCAATTTGTATAGGAGACATCAAAAGGTGCTTGATAATGCTATCCATTTGCGTTTGTAGACACTGTCTTAACAAACCCTTAATGAGAGCCAAATTTAACTGAATTTAGTGCAACCGGGTGGAAAGTAGCAATTCTACAAACAGGACCTACCAAAAGGGGCATGGTATCTGATCTTAATTTTCAGTATTTGACAAAAATTACAAATCGAAACAACAAACGAAAATTCAATTCAGTGAAAATTGGCAACCTTATAAAACATATGTTTTAAGTTTAAAGGCGCCACGTTGTTTAGTATTTTTCAAGAGTAAACTATCTCAGTGAATTTGTAAACATGGAAAAATTATGTTTATGTAATTTAATATTTTCATGTGGAAGGTCTCAGTCCGACCAATATTAAAGGTATCCACAGCAGACAGGGTTAAGAAAATCCACAAAATGGTATTGGATGATCATCAACTGAAGGTGCTTGACTTAGCTGAAATGATGGGCATTTCAAAAGGTGCTATACATCGTATATTGACCAATGATTTGGAGGTTAGAAAGCTGTATACAAGATGGGTGCCGCGCTTGCTTTCAGTAGAGGAAAAACAGCGTTGTGAAGATGTTTCAGTAGTGTGTTTAGCGATGTTTTACCGCAATAAAGCCGAATTTTTGCATCAATTTGTAGCCGTGAATGAGGCATGGGTCCGCCACTTCATACCTGAGACAAAGGAACAACCAGAGTAGTGGACTGGAATGAAAAAATCGTATTCAAAGAAGGCGAAGACGGTTCCATCTGCTGGTAAAGTCATGGCGTCTATTTTTTTTTTTTTTTTGGGATGCGCATTGGATTATTTTTGTTTCTTGTCTTCGGAAAATAAAAACCATCAATGGCAAATATTATGCTAATTTAGTACAGCGTTTAGGTAATCAAATTATTAAAAAGTTATTAAATTTGAGGAAAAAGGAAGTATTGTTTCATCAAGATATTCCTTTCATTTACACATCCAGTATTGCAATGGTCAAAATTAATGAACTAAAGTCCGAATTGCTTCATTACGAACCATATTCGCCAGATTTAGCTTGCCCGGACTACTATCTATTTCCAAAGGGTGTAGCCATTTTAAGGAGTTTGATAGTTCTTACTATAAACAGAGTATTAAAGCTTTAAAATATCGCTAGAAAAATTGTATCCAGCTAAAAAGAGATTATGTTGGAAAATAAAGACAATTTCCCCCAACTTTTATGTGTCTTTTTTGTTAGGTCGGCTAGATTTTAGACCGCCCTCGTAGTTCAATTTGCAAACTTCAAAAGATGGCTCGGTGGTAAAAAATTAGCCAACAATGAAGGGATGAGGTCTGCGATTTATCGCTATTTTAAAGAGTTTGACAGGTTTTATTATAAAAGAAATATCACTGGAAATAGTGTATCGATCTAAAAGGAGATTATGTTGAGAATTAACGGAAATATTGAGCAACTTGTTCGTGCCTTCTTTGTTATGTAAACTTGTTTTGAGGCTGCCCTCGTAGCTGGTTTATGAGATAGGAGTTACGGGGAGAATCTTCATATTGAAAAATTGGTTGGAGGTAACATGCCTGGCTATGACCTGTCAAAATATTGGACAGTGCCAAGTTATAAGAAATTTCATAAAGATTTCCGACAGTAATCCTATTTACCAACAAGACAGTAAGGCACACGGACATCCCTCATTCAACATAAAAAGTCATCAGACATATGAGGTCGAAAGATATTTGGTACTTTAGACGCTTTCCTTTGTGTATTACATCGTTGCCGTATCAAATGATTGTTTCGGGTGAAGAACTATAAAAACATTTTTCATAGAATTTCGAATTATTACTACTTTTGTAGTTGTTCCACATTAATACATAAAAAATATGTATAATAATATTTCGTACTATTCGACAATATTAACAAAAATACTACGTTCATAATGAATCTATCTGCGGGAAAATTTGATTTACATATAATCGACAAAACTGCCATGGGCCGGTGTACGTTAGCGTACTGTTGTTATACGTACTGGTCCATGACATACAGATTTCGGTCTTTCCGGTGACATGTTTCTTTAGAGCTATTCTGTAAAATGATGCTTTGGGTCGCGTGACTGCTTTTGAAACAACTTGTTTCCCCGTGAGGTGACTAGAGAAAATACAACGAATAGGCATTTGATAATGTAATTAATTCTCAATGATTGTGTATACTAATTATTATGCCTGGGATGATTAGAATTTACCAAACGTACTATAGCACAGCAACATTGTGTTGTATTGAACTCTCTAGAATGAGTAATGCTTTTATTTTGAATTTCTGTGCTGTGGCCACATATTAACCGCATTTTTTCCGAGCTGTAATTAATAAACCACCAAAAACAAGATTTACAATTATTTGTGAGCAGCCATAACAAGTGAACACCTAATTTTTAATGTAAAGTTTAAGCTTATTTTTCGAAACAAGATATAATAAAGGCAACAAGTTTCATGTACTCGTATTGAAAATGCAAAGAAGTTTTTGGAATCGCTCGTCTCGAATGCGAAACCAGAATTAAAATAATCAAAATGGCGAAGCCAGTATGGAAAGCCTTACGATCGCTGAAAAGGTATCTAAATTGACGATAAGAATTAAAATGTTGCATTTTTACGCATTTGCACTCATGAACCGAGACAAATCTATTGTTCAGGGATGACTGCGAACACCAGTTTCTGAGAAGGCTGCATTAGACTTGTATACACATTGATTTGGCGCAGCAAATGAAAATCTGTAACATAAATTGGTTAACTATGCTGTGAACAACATGCTGAGTATACCGAAATGATTTCCCAGTGAAAAATCATAATCCTTTAGTATTATTAAATAAACTCTTCCACCACTTCGTCGGTGCCTTACAAATATACATATATATATATATATATTTTTTTTTTTTTTAAGTTTTAAAATAAGTTTTTCAGGTTGGCAGCACTGGTTAGTAATGACGTCCAAACGTCATCTGTCAAAGTGAAAAGTGTACAGTATACTCTGCGATTTCATCATGGAAAGACTAACAAACGAGCAACGACTGCAAATCGTTGAAATTTATTATCAAAATTCGTGCTCTGTGACAAATGTGCATCGTTTGATACGACCATTTTAGGATCGTCATAATCGATCTGTTGAATCAATAATTCATGCTGTTATCTCCAAATTTCGCACCAAATTTACTTTGTTAGACATAAAACCAGCGACTCGCATGCGTAGAGTGCGTACCGAAGAAAATATTGCAGTCGTAGCGACCAGTGTTAATGACGATCGTGAAATGTCAATTCGTCGCCGTTTTCAACGATTAGGCATGTGTTAGTCAACTACAAGGAAAATTGTACACGTCGATTTGGGTTTGAAAGCCTATAAAATTGAACTCACGCAAGAATTGAAGCCGAATGGCCTACCACAACGTCTAATTTTGGGTGAATGGGCCTTACAAAATCTCAATGAAAATCCGCTGTCTTATCGAAAAATTGTGTTCAGCGATGAGGCTCATTTCTTGCTGAACGGATACGTAGACAAGCAAAACTGTCGCATCTTTAGTGATGAACAGCCACATGCCATACATGAATTACCGATGCATCCCGAAAAAACGACAGTCTGGTGTGGTTTATGGACTGGTGGCATCATCGGTCCATTTTTCTTCAAAGACGACCGCGGAAGAAACGTTACCGTCAACGACGAACGATATCGAGCCATGATTTTTTTTGCCCCAATTGTCTGAGTTGAACTTGGTTAACATTTGGTTTCATCAGGACGGTGCAATATGCCACACAGCTTGTGAAACAATAGATATGTTCAGGAATCAATTTGGTAAGCAGTTTATCTCTCGATTTGGATCTGTGGTCCCCAAGATCTTGCGATTTAACGCCTCTTAATTATTTCTTGTGAGGTTATGTCAAGCCGTTAGTTTATGTGGACAAGCCGAACACTATTGGTGCTTTAAAGGATAACACGCGTTATTCGTGGAATACAAGCCGAAATGCTTGAAAAAGTGACGAATGGGCATTTTGAGCCGGAGCCGCGGACAACATATGTTATCTTTAAAAATTAAATTATCTTTAAAAATTAAATGGCAAAGACCAATTTATCGATTCCAATAAAAATTTTAATATATGATGCAAATTTAAGCGTTTTTTTTCAATTTCTAAAAAAAAACTACGATTACAAAAATCACCCTTTATATATGTAGTAAATTAGAGTTGTTCTTTCCTGTAATAATGCCTTATATTGTCTTTGGTTAATAAATAAATGATAAAAATACTTAAAAAAAAATTTGAAAAATAATAGTTTTGCAAAAGTTGGGCTAAGTCTTTTTATGAACACAACTTTTCCCACTGGGCCAAATTGTCTTAATTGTGATACTTTTAAATCAATTCCCCATACACCACATATTAACTTTGCTCTTTTTCTACTGAAAATTCAATTCTTTTTCTGCTTCATATCAACAATCACGGCCAGATTTGGGCTAAAGCTCCTCATTGACAGCGCCTAGAAAATACTCCCATACATAGCTTTTAATTAGTACATACATTATATAATTTTTTAAAAGAGCCCAAAAATGTACGTTATTTCAAAACTGCAATATTTCCTTAATTGACCAATTTCAACCACATGCGATTCATAGCATAAGGTAAAGTAAAAACAAATCCATTATTAAAAAAAATAAGATTTCGTACCCAAAAAACTACTCAAACAGTTTTCTGATTGCTTGACATTTTTCGGAAGCGTTTCAGAGATAGCAGCCAGTAAAGGGAAAATACATCATATTTTACATTATAAAACAAAGGCCATAAAGGCGAAAGGTAACCTGCTAAAAATGTGAATAAAGCTTAAAGTCCTGATAATTTCAAATCGGGCCGTCATGTAAACACTGTTTCAATTGTTCAGGATGTAGAAATTTTACAATAATCCTCCTGGAGAGATTTGAATAAAGTTGAATGTAAAAAAAAGTTCGATGTATCGGGTTATCCATTTGTCGGTGGCAAAAGTAAAATTAAATAAAACACACATAAGGTTATGATTTCGATGAAACTTTTATTCCATTACAATACTTAGACCTTGTCAATATGAACGAAATACAATGTCGTTTAAATGACCGTCTCTGGATTGTATGTAGCAGTGGATCCTTTTGAATTAGTTTTCGACCACTTTTTCGGACATTTCGGGCGATATCTCGGTGATATATTGACGAGTGATAGTTCTCAAATGCTCCAATGTTTGAGTATTATCTAAAAAATTATCTAAAAAAGTTTAACGGCATCAAATCGCATAATCTTGGTGACCAATTGACATCGACAAAACGTGAAATAGCGATTTCTAAAAACGTTTCATGCAATAAAACTAAAATCGATCATCAGACTCCTTCAGCGATTTATCAGACTCCTTCCGGCAGCCTGCCTACTTTTGGGTTGACGTAAAAGGGCGTTGAATAAAGATATGTGCAAATCAATTCACATAAAGTTTTTGTTTAGGTTTTAAGTAGCTTTTTAGTGACTGGCTGTAAATACATCTATAGTTAAGGCGATACCTCAAAAAGTACGTGAACTGAAGGGAGGCTTTATACTATTTATAAACTATCAGCATACGTAGATTTTATTTGGGGTATAATTGGTACAATTGTTGTGAAAACTCTGAAAATATCCAAATTCCAAAGTTGAATTCAGACTTTGTATGGGTAACGTTCCGTAGTTGACCAAATTAGGCCACTTGCGGCCCGCCACGTTATTTAGTATTTTTATTCGAGCCATCAAAAGTAATCGGTATTAGTAAATTTATGAACATGGAAAGAATTGGTCATCGTTATGTAATTCAATATTTCCATTTGAAAGATCTCAATGCAAACAACATTAAAGCCGAACTAGATTCTACTCTAGGGGAGTCTGCCCCTTCGTTTGCGATTGTAAAATATTGGTTAGCAGAGTCTAAACGAGGCCGTACGAGCTGCCAAGACGACCAATTGAGGTGTCCGCGACAGACATGGTTAAGAAAATCCACAAAATGGTATTGGATAAATGTCCGCTGAAGGAGCGTGAGCTAGCTGAAATGGTGAGCATTTCAAAAATTGTTATGCATCGTATATTGACCGAAGATTTGAAGATGAAAAAGCTGTGCCCAAAATGATTGCCGTGCTTGTTTTCAATGGAGTAAAAACAGCGGCGTGAAGATGTTTCAGCAGAATATTTGGCGATGTTTCACCACAGTAATGCCAAATTTTGCGTTGATTTATAACGATGGGTAGGACATGGGTCCACCACTTCACACCTGAGACAAAAGAACAGTCAAAGCAGTGGATTAGAATGGGAGAATCGTGTCCAAAAAAGGCGAAG
This sequence comes from Philornis downsi, assembly GCA_019455685.1. Lineage (NCBI taxonomy): Eukaryota > Metazoa > Arthropoda > Insecta > Diptera > Muscidae > Philornis > Philornis downsi. The sequence goes on from JAHXMU010025475.1 coordinate 18,853, forward strand.
ACGGTTCCATTTGCAGGCAAGGTCATGGCGTTTGTATTTTTGGGATGCACAAGGGACTATTTTTATTGATTACCTTCAGAAAGGAAAAACCATCAGCGGCGAATATTATGCTAATTTATTGCTGCATTTAGGTGATGAAATTATGATAAAAAGGCAGCAATTCGCAAAAATAAAGTGTTGTTTCTTCGGATAATGCTCCATTTCACATATCCACTACTGCGATGGCTAAAATTAATGAATTAAAGTTCGAATTGCTTCATCACGCAACTTATTTAACAGATTTAGCTCCCTCGGACTATTTGCTATTTTCAAACTTAAAAAACGGCTCGGTGGTGAAAGATTTGTCAACAATAAAGAGTTTGAATCTGCGGTTGACGGCTATTTTAAGGAGTTTGGCAGTTCATACTATAAACAGGGTATAGAAGCTATTAAATATCGCTTGAAAAAGTGTATTGAGCTAAAAGGAGATTATTTTGAATAATAAAGACAATTTTTCCCAAAAAACGGCTCCGTGGTATAAGATTAGCAACTATTAAGAGGTGGAATCTGGGGTTGATAACTATTTTAAGGAGTTTGACAATTTTTACTATAAACGGGATATAGAAGCTATTGAATGTTACTGGAAAAAGTGTATCGAGCTAAGAGGAGATAATTTTGAGCAATGAAGAAAATTGTGGCCAACTTCTTCGTGACTTCTTTGTTAGGTCTGTAGTTTTGGGACCGTTCTTGTAGAATGAAGGTTTTCACTAAAAAAACAAAAAACGTGTTACTGTTTGGTAAAAGGATTTGACGTAAAATCTCCCACCTTTTTTTAATCTAGAAATTCAGCGTAGTACCTTTAGCCTTAGACGCATATTCATTTCTCCAAATAATGTATTATACTCTTTCAAAAAACGGGGAAATAATGAAAAATTCACCGTAAAGTTTTGAATCCAATTGAGATTTATAACAAAATTATCACACGAATGTTGTTATAATTTTTAATTTGTGACTCACGGCAGTACTAACGACCGGCGGGTTCATAATACGATTCAACTGGCAATTCAACACTTTATCTACTTCCCTTTACTGCTAAGTAGTAAGCAATAAAACATGCATAAAAATCGTAAAGTCCAACCAATATGTAGGTAAAAATTTACCAATTGTGAAATTCTCAGATTTTACTTTATTACAATTTGATTTAGCCGGTGAGTAGGGGTTACGTATAGCGTACGCGATTACACAGCTTATTACAGGAAAGTGGGAAGTGAGCTATAATGATCAAATTATTGAAACATATGGGCCGATTTGAAGCAACGATAAATTATACTTGCTTCTTGGAGATGAATATGTGGGGCGGTCCACTTCAAGATTCTAAATCGAATTTTCGATAATGTCAATTTAAATTTTTGGAGGCATACACTATTCTAGTCAATCCGTATGGCACTCTCCTGTCGTAGGTAATAACAATACGAGCATGTTTTCATTCTCTCATTGATAGAATCTCACTATTCTAAAGATTGCGAAAACTTACAGGAGATACTCACCATCTGAGTAAGAAAATGGGGCAAAACATGTGTAAAAATACTACTCACCTATACTACGATAAGTTTCCAATAAAAAAAAGCTACTTTGGTATTCTCACTTTTTTCGTGTGAAGGTTTTTATTCGAAATGTTTTCACTCAACTCTCGATGTTTTTTTTTCACACTCGACTCAAAGAGTACGAACCGTGTAACTGGCACTTTACACTAACGCGACGTTGGGAGTCACTCGTAGGTTTTCATCACATTTTTTATTCTCAAGAATCGTTCTCCATGTGAGTTTTTTACTTCTCCCGGCATTCGTAAAAAACGATTTCCCTTGCATGCGACTTGTAAACAACGTTCTCGTATGTTTGCAATGCATTCATTCGAACCTTGCAACATAAACGCTGAGACCCCGATACTACTACACACGATGTCTAGAGCAATGGTGAACCAACGGCAAAAGTGCAAAAACACACACACACACACACAACCAAATGCAACCGCCGTCCGTATTTACAAGCTAACCATACCGCGCCGCGCGTTATTCTTTATTTATTTTAGTGGCTTTTCGACGTCGTACCACGACCAACCAACAATTAATGTGCCCTCTCAGTCGTTTACGTCCATCGACCGTGGTTGTGTTGGGGCTGGTGTATGGAGGAACCCTGCTGCCAGTTGGAATTAGAACCACAAGCCAGCAGCCAACCAACCAACGGAAAACCGCCGCCGATGTTGGTCGCAGAGTGTTTGCTCTGGCACAGGGAGGCAGAAGACTTCGAAGCACCGCCGCCGAAAAGAATATAAAATTCTTGATATTTTTTGCGAAAACACACAAAAGCAACAATAGTTGGAACTGAAGATATTGTAACGTATGGCGATGACGATGACGGTGACAACAAAACGAACAAACAATGCCGGAACGTAAACGTAGCTCAACGTGCACGAATGCAACTAAATACGATAGCAAACTGAGCTCGTTGCCTCGTTGCACATGCACTTTTCGTTTAAGTTTTGTTTATGTTGTTGTTGTTGCAGTTGCTGTTGTTGCTGTGTTTTTTATTCGAGCTTTTTTCATTTTATTCGAACATTCATTCCTCATTCTCCTGTGGTGGTGTGCGATTCTGCTGCCACTGCAGCCACTTCTCAAATTCAATTGGGCAAAACTAAAAAAAAAAAGAAAGAATAAAGCAACGAATTAAACAGAATCGAGTCTCACTTTTTGTCGGTTTACAAAATGCTCGTAAAAATGATAGAATATTTAGTATAAAAAAGAACTCAGAACTAAGAAAACGCTTAATCTGTCACCCCCTCCATCCACTATTACGCTAAAGACGCGTGGGGGACGCTCATAGGTTTTGTGTGGGTGTGTGTATGTGTGTGCGTGAATGCCGATGTATGTGTAGTTAATGAAATTTCTTAAAAATGCTTTAACATTTTTTCGGACACTCGAAAAAGGGGGTGCGAGTGTCTGGATATGTAACCAACATTCTGCCGACGGATAAACGATAATGTCACCTCTATGATGGAGAGGGGTGAATCTTTCGTTTTGAGGTGCAGTTTAGTTGCATTTATTTTTGAAAATGCAACAGTGATAAATGAACGATCACTCGAGATGAGTCATGAGCTTAGTGGATGCCATAGAGCCGAATTTTCAAACGTCATTTATTACGGGGGGGTTCACGTCATCAGACGAATCTTGAAATACGCAAATTTACTCACACTCCCCGCCAGATTTGTTTTTTGTTGTTCGATAGTAGAGCATTTATGCGTTTCTTTAAAAAATTTTAGGGACTTCATTCTAAAATTTTGGTATGCTATTAACAGTTTTTAAAGCTACAGTGGCTCAATAAAGTAGTCGGACAAACATTAAAATAATGTTGACATAAATAGAATAGAATATTTAGACATTACAAAAAGAGTTCAAAAGATTTTTGTTTTATAATAATAAACAACAGAATATGTAATACAAAAAACATAAACAAAATTTATTTAAAATCCATTTATAAACAAAAACAATAACAAAATTCATTTATGTAAAAAAAGTCTCACCAAAAAAGTAGTCGGACACTTAAAATATTATGCTCTTAAACTATTGGTAATAATATTCAATACTTTGTTGGAAGGCCTTTACTTTTAACAACTGCTTCTAATGTTCTCGGCATTAATTCTACCAAATTTCTTAAAACAGATGGATCAATTTTCGCCCATTCATCCTTTAACGCCTTTTCTAGATCTTTTTTTGTTTGAAATAGTATATTTTTTAGCTTGTCTTCTGAATGAGCCCATAAATGCTCTATAACAATAATGTCCGGAGATTGTGGAAGCGTTTCGAGTACATTTGAACAATTATACAAGAGCCACATGCATATAGCATGTGCTTTGTGTTTAGGATCGTTGTCCTGGTGGGACTGGAATGTGTCTTTTATATCAAGTTTTTCGACACTCCGCACTAGGTTTTGCTTCAAAATGGATAAATATTTAGCATGGTCCATAATGCCATCCATTATACACAGTTCTCTAACTCCTGAGGCTGACATGCAACCCCAAACTAGACCGAACCGCCTCC